>BQNB010017836.1:61074-69266 GCA_026074375.1 Tanacetum coccineum
CATCTTCTAGAGCAATAAACGAATCTGCTTCTTCCATTAAAAGAAAATCACTGTCCCCGAAAGGAGTGAGATTTGGAGAAGCAGTAGAAACAATAGGCTCAAAATATGGAGTGGGATTGCCACTCGCGATACGAGCGATTGAAAATCCTAGGACCTCTGAGAATACACGCCATCACAAGCCCTATCAAGACTCAATTTTGTTACCGTCATATGGATGTAATCAGCTGTGTATTTTGAAGTTGGTCCAGATTGAATGTGATGGCTTCTTGCCAACCACAAGTGTAAACTCACCTTCAATAAACATCTATCCAAAGCATGACGGGTTTCACGAAACATCGCCGAAATTAGAGGTAACTCGGGGTCTGGTGCCAGAAATCAACAACTACGAAGTCAGCTGGAAATTGGAATTTTCCCACATTTACAAAGACATCTTCAGCGATACCGATCGGTTTAGTGATTCGGGAACTGTCCAGGCTAGTTCTAATGTTCTGCAAGTCGGGGTCAATTCCGAAGAGATAGATTGTTCCATACAGAATAAGGCATGAGATTAATGCTTGCACCAAGATCGGCCAATGCGTTGCATGTAGTAATCCCCGTAAATTCACATGGAATCAGAAATCGGCCAGGGTCTCCAAGTTTCTTTGGTAACTTGTTGAGGATGACCGCTGAACAGTTCTCATTCAAAGGAGTTCTTGCCACAATACCTCAATTTTTCTTTGTTTCCAATTAAGGTTTTTAAAGTCGAAGCAAATTTAGGCATGAGCATCAAGGCATCGGTAAAGCTAATCTCGAAACTCAAATCTCTAAAGATTTCATAGAATTTCTCGATTTGGTCGTTAGCTTTTTCCTTGCGCCTTTCATCATTTCTTCTTGATGGAAATGGAATTGATGCTTTAGGAATTGGAGTAACAACAGGAGCAACATTGGGCTCAGGATTTGGATTACGAGACTGAATTTGAACAACAGGAGGTTGGACGTCTTCGGTGCTTCCGTTATTAGCAGGAGGCATCGTGTCCTTTGTCACCTCGGTGTCATGATTAACTGCTTTCGGTCCTTGGATGGTAACACCACGTTTTTTTTTTTTTTTTTTTTTTTTTTTTTTTTTTTTTTGTTTCTTCGGGTAGTGATACCTTTTAAATCTTCCTTTGTGGTTGTAACAGTGGTACCAGGAGAAGTTCCAGAACCGAAGTAAAGTTTATTAGCAGTAACAAATTTTGAAAGCATGTCAGTCAAATTTGCCATTTGGGATTGCAGGTTTTGACCTTGGTTTTGCATGTTTCTCAACACTGCATCATTGGCTGTGACATATCTTTCAAAATCTGTTTTTGACACACCGTGTGTCTGAGGAGCAGGTCCTTGATGGGCTACTGGTTGATGAGCTACTGGTTGATTGACCGGAGGTCGATAAATCTGACCTTGGTTGAAATTGTTTCCTCTTTTTGATTGAATTTATTTCCTCGATTGAAATTGTTTTGACTATTTTCTATGAGGATTCTTAATTGGGAGAAAACCAGGAGGTCAAATTTGGTTTGAGACCAACGAAGGGTCGATAACCAGAATTATCATTGGTTTGCAAATTGGCCGCACGCTGGGACACATACTCTTGGATATTGTCATGGTAAATGTTGTTGTTAGTGGCTGGACAGTTTTGATAAGAATGACCTCCCCCACAAGTTACACAACTTTGTTCAACCGCTTTTATAGGGGCGGAAGCTGGGGTTTGGCTTTTCCTGTCAAGAATTATGCCCGAACCATGTCTTTTTAGTTCAGCAACATCAAATGAGACTGCTTGGTTTGGGGATGAATAGCTTGGTTACTTATTTTAAGCTACAACAGCTTTGTTTCTTGATTGACGTACCTTAGACTTGCTCTCGATGATTTTTAAACATTCTCGAGGCATTTTGTCTAAGAAGTTACCACCGGCAGCAGAGTTCAATGAATCTTGATCAATTGAGTTTAGGGCATTATAGAATGTATCGAGTTGATGCAATTCTAAACCCCAATGATGAGGTCATCCCCCTTAAAAGATCATATTTGAAACGATCCCAACCTCATAAAACGTCTCAACAAATGTTTTCTGAAATCTCGTGATTTCATTTCTGAGAGTTGTCGTTTAGAGGGAGGGAAGAATTTGTTAATAAATTTCCGAAACAAGATCATCCCCATGTTTCAATCGACCGAGAGGGGGTTTTTTTTTCTAGCATATCCGGGCTGCCCCTTCGAGAGGAAAACGAGAAAAGCATAAAGTTTTCAACCGACGTATTGGTACGTTCGGAATCTCACTTAGAAGTGATCTTGTTGAAATAACGGATGTGAGCATGAGGGTCTTCTTTAATCATTTCCAAAGAAATTCTTGTTTTGGAACAAGATTAAGTAGACCATGCTTATCTCAAAGTTATGCCGCGGTGATTTCCGGAATAACTATCGCATTCCTCATAACCCTCGGTGGGTGGCTTCGAGCAATTGCGCCATAGTACGATTTAACATCCATCGTAACTTATGGGAGGATTATTAGGTTTCTCAAGATTGGATATTCAACAAAGTTTGTCGGACTTGTGGTTGTCGACGTCTACGGGCTTGGGAACGAGTGGCCATGCACAAAATAGAAATATAAAAAGAAAATTCACACTAATTTTTTTTGGTTTTTTCAATGATTTATTCACAATTGATTTTAACGGACAATGAGATAAGACAACTTAAACCAATATTCTAACTTACTTCACGTAGCTCTCAAAAATAAACTCAAGCAGGTGAGGCGGAGGAGTAGGAATAAAGCGGGAACTTATTTTCTCCTTTCGGTCCGTAGTTCCTCGAACAACCATCCTTATACCCAACTTTAAGTTTGTTAAAATTTCAAGGTGAGCCCGACGTCCGTAAGAGAAACAAAAGGCAAGTTTTTAAATCTTTTGTTCAGTTGGAACCACATTTCACCGGAAGTTATTATGATAATACCTCAGTTGAGAATATTATATTTTAGTATTTTACCAATTTTTGTGAATTTTATTCTTTTTTTTTATGGACAATGTTTTTATATTTTTGGTTTTTCTTTGGTTTTATCTAGATAAAGTATACTAAATGAAAAATGAAAAATATTTTTGTATTTTTTTATGTTTTTAATAAAATTAAAGAAAATATTCACAAATTCAACACACAAATGTGTCCAAACGTAACGATAATCGGTTTCACAGCCTCCCCGGCAACGGCGCCAAAAATTGATTGAGGGTTTTTACACTATATATATATAATATATAATAAAATATAAAATATATATAAGTCTAAAAATCAACAAGATCAATATAACCGAGAAGTAGTATAGAGTGTTCCCGGGTCGTTTATCCCCAACGAGGCTGTACTGGAGAATCGATACAGTCGAAGATTTGAGTTTGAAGGAGAGAATTGAATTGAAAGAGTGGAAAAGTCAAATTAAACAATAACAAACAAAAACGTTTAAGAAAAACCTAAAAATTACGAAATTAAGCTGAAAAACGGAAGCACGAATCCCGAACAAAGGGGGAAAAACCTAAAATCTTTAAAAATAACCCTACGTAGAAATTTTGTACTTCTAAACTACTCTAGGACCAAATAAGACGAAGAATGAAAAAGACGTACACCGAAAAAACGGAGTTCGTTTGACCCAAAAACGAGTCAAAACAAAATCCCGCACCCGGACCGTTCTTTAAAAAGTAAAGAGTTGTAAAAATGACCCTACGAAAAGTTTTAAATTTTTCCTACAAACTATATGACAAAAGAAAATTTTCTAAAAAAGCAAAATATTTTTTTGATAATTTTTGTATTTTTTATGAATTAATTAAACTTTTATCGAAATTAAATTATAAAAAATATTAAATGACTTCGAAAAATTCTGAAAAATTTACCAAAAATACTTTACACTATGAAGATCCTACGAAAAATAAAAAACAAAAAATTGCTTAACAAATAAGCCCGAAAATAAGCTTATACAGCTTATAAGCTTATAGGCTCAAAACACCCTTAAATATTAAAGCCCTTGAGTCTTTGTATTTCAAAAACTAAGTGTATTAGTAATTAAAATAAGGGGAGAAATTTAATTAAAATATGATCTTGAAAATAATAAGTGATCTAATCGACTAAAAATGTGCTCTTCGAAAAAGGTTTTATGGTTACGATCTCATACCCAACAACATCTTAATTTCATGACGATTCTAAAGTCATAAGGTGGTTAGGTTAGGTATTAGTCCTATGATCCAACCAGAACCGGAGGGATCTACCCAAGGACACTTCATAGTTAGAAATAGCAGTCCTTAGGTATGATTGGAGATGAATGATTATAAGGGAATAATGCCGACTAAGATTGAGCTAACACTAGAACAATCACAACAAGGTGTTAGTAATGACGTCTTGGTAAGCACTAAAGGGGTTGAACAATGAAAAAGAAATGTATAGATAAAGGGTGAAAACAAAGAAGCCCTCTATACACCTTAGGCAGAAACCGGGTCAATACATAATCTATTGGTTTTCACAAAGATGAATTTTGATATTGAAGTCGACATCATGGACCCAGTGATGCAATGCACAACCCTCTTCAACCATTCGGGTTTCTCTCAACAAAAACTTGTCTCATTTGTCACGGAGATACACACGACTTCTATTGACTTTCTCACTCTGAGTTAGTTAATATTAAATAGGTAGCAATCTGCTCCAGCCTCCGAGTACTAAAACCAAAATGCACTAATCGAGTCTAAAGCCAAGAGATCAACAAATAAATCTCATTAGGACACATTCCATTACAAACACTTGTTGAACACCAATAAGATCAAAAGCTGTTAACAAGAGTCCTACGCACTATCCTTGTGATTTTCTCATAACATCCGAGTGATACTTAAGGTATTCACAGTGAAGATGGAAATCCTGCTTGAGCCAACATCAAACAAGCTCTTGCTAGGTGACTTGCGCGATTCTATATGAATCAAAATTATGTCAACTGGAAAGAAATGACAGTGCGATTCTGTATGAATCAAACTTTTTCCAATAAATGAATTGATGACTTAATAAAAAAGATAGTAACTATTTGATTCACTCTTACCGTGTTGTCTGCTTTGAGACGCTCCGGTATTGAGAATAAGCAATTACGGTGAATCCAATGCATACGTGTTAGAGGATCTAACACTTTGAGCTGGAAACCCTGTCAAGGAGGTTCTTCCAAATTGAACCTACCTGATCACATGTACAGTATTTATACTGTAAAACGGTCCTCACGGAACCGGAGGTTAATGCAACCAAATCTCGACGAATGACAAAGCCATATTCGTCCATATCTGCTGTTATCACTAACATTTAAATGCAGGTACAAACGACGGTGTTGCAGCCTCATTCCAGCAGAGTCAGATTCATTACCACATGCTCATAATGATGGAAACACTGATATAATTAAAACTAAAGTTAATTAAATAAAACCTAATTTAATCTACGGGAAACAAGTATAGGAAATGGGGATCTTAAAAACTACGGGATACAAAATTAGTTATAAGGAAATCCTAAAATTAAATTTATACTAAAATACGGGGAACAGAATCAGGTATCGGAAACCCTAAATACTAAAAATTAAGAAAATAAATGCTAAATTAAATTAAAAATGAAAATTAAATCCTAATTAACTTAATTTGAAAAATAAAGAAAACTAGAACTAAAACGGAGGTCGTTTGAATGTAAAACGAAAAGAAACGGTAAAATGCACCCGGTAAAACGGGTCTAAGACTGAAATTTAAGAAAAATTAAGCCTATAATAAATTTTATATTTTTCCTAGACACTAAATGACAAAAGAAAATTTTATAAAAAAGAAAAATATTTTTTTATTAATTTTTGGATTTTTTATGAATTTTTAAAGATTAATAACTAATTAAACTTAAGAAAATAGAAAAAGACAAAAAATAAAAGTTATAAAAATTCTGAAAAAATAAAATAAAATAAAGAAAAAGTTAACAATTCTAAAAATATAAAAATGCCCAAATTTTACTGTTTTTATAAAAAGTAATTAAACTAATTAAATTTTAACCTAATTTATATTAATTAAATTAAATAAACTAACTGTGGTTAACTAAAAGGACTGACAGTGAAAGGACACAAGGACTAACAGGGTAACAGGCTAACTAACCACAGGGACTAACAATGTTAACTTTAAAAGAAGAAATTACACAAATGGTCCCTGAAATGGACCCCGATTGCAAGGTGGGTCCAAAGTGCTTATTAGCAAAAAGCTAAAGAAGCAAAGCTGTTAAGGGGCTTAAGGGGAGCATTTTTCATAAAAGGCACATAAGCTGAATCTCAAAGAATAAGCCATAAATGTGAGCTTTTGGGGCTGCAAAAGCTAAATAAGCTTTTTAGCTTATTTTTCTTTCTTTTTGGGGTTTAAGCCAACAAATAAGCTAGAAAACTATAGGGGACAGTTAATAAGGATAGGGGAGTCCTAAATAAGCTAAGTTATCTAGAATAAGCCCTAAAATAAGCTGGGCAGTACTTAGGCTATATTAACAGTTTTTAAAAGAAAACAGAAAAAAGGGAACTTTAAGCACTAAATAAGCTATCTAAATGAACTAACTAAGGCAAATAAGCTGCTAAACCTAGAAGGCCTACCTATAAGCTATGTTAAAAAGCCAAAAGATCCTATAGCTTAAGGTTAAATAAGCTAGAAATGTGGGGCTAGATTTGGTGCTCAGCACCAGGGGAGGGCAACACAGTGAGCTTAAGGGCTTTTTGAGCTTATGCAACAAGCTCTTATGAGCTTTTTAGCCAAATCCAAGTACAACCAGATTTAAAAGGGTGACTAGTGAGCTTATTTTCAAAGTTTAAGAGCCTAAGGTTAAGAAAAAGCTGCTGATAATGGGGCTTAAACTTGAGGGTTCTTAAAAAATTTGCAAAGCACACTTTTTGACTATTACTTGGTCAAGCCAAAGGGACAGAACAATGGTGTTGAGTAAACTGGCTAGAAACAACCACAACAAGCACACAAATAGGTGCTTAAGCTGCTTAAGCAGCTTGAGCACTTTAAGCTCATTTTTACTTATTCAAATTTTGACAGAAACCCACAAGGACCTACAAAACTAATTTAAAACTAAAGGTGGTAATTTTAATGGTGAAACCCACACACTCAGCCAAAGTTGGCTGAGTGAGCTTGACCCATACCAAACCCATTATGACCCATTTTGGGTCTAAACCAAACACCCCCTTAATTTATAAAAAAGCTTTTTAACTGATTTTTTTTTGTAAAAGAAGGCTGAGAAAGGTGTTTATAAAGGATACTTAATAACTTTAACACATTTTTAAACAATCTAAACAGAATTAAAACAGCTTAAAGTGATGCTTGAAATTTCAACAATAGCAATTTTCTCAAAAACACTTAACTTTTATTAAAACTGAAAGTATTACAATAAAATCTTGAAAAGAAACTGAGTA
This sequence comes from Tanacetum coccineum, assembly GCA_026074375.1. Classification (NCBI taxonomy): domain Eukaryota; kingdom Viridiplantae; phylum Streptophyta; class Magnoliopsida; order Asterales; family Asteraceae; genus Tanacetum; species Tanacetum coccineum. The sequence continues at coordinate 68,504 of BQNB010017836.1, forward strand.
CAATGATTTTTAAAGCAAACTTGATTAAAATTTAAACTAAGAAAGTAAAAACGGGATTTTTTTTCTTTTGCTTGTTCTCTTCTCTTTTATAGCAGCTTAGAGTCTTCACTTGGACTTGGGATGTGTTTGTTGTGAGAGTAGGACACTTCCTAAGCAATCCTAGCCCTTGGTTTGCCCTGCTCTCCATCTCACCATTAAAGGGGGCTTCGGGGTTGAGTGTTTGTGCCAGGGAGAGAGTTATAGGGGCAGGGTAAGGTGGAAATGGGTGAGGGGTGAGCTGGAAAGGTACTTGGGAGAGTGGTATTGCAAGAAAACGTGGGGAAAGGCTGTATGGTTTTTGGCGGGTACGGGGGGTGGGTTGCAGGGTTTAAACGCGAAGAATGGGGAAGAGGCACAAATGCCCCCTCAACTCTTTCTCTCTTTTCATTTTGTTTAAGCCGAAAATAGTTATAAAACATGTTTGGAAAGTGACAGAATTAGCCCCTCCGTTTTATAAAAGAAATAAAGAAAGGTTTAAGGTAATTGCATAAATGGTCCCTGCGTTTTATAACTAAAAGAATAAAAGGGATTTTTGGAAGATTGCAATTTTAGCCCTTGTGTTTTATTTCTTTTGTTTTCTTTATAAAACAACTTTTAAAACTTGGCAATTTTGGCCCCTAAAGTTTAATAAAAAAGGATTTTGGGCTTTTGTTGGGCTTGGGTTTGTATTGGGCTTGTATTGGGCCCACTGGGTTTGGGTTTGGGCCCAATAAGGTACAGGATT
>BQNB010017837.1:0-69263 GCA_026074375.1 Tanacetum coccineum
GGTTTAGGGCTTAGTTTTAGGTTTTATGGTTTAGTTTTAAGGTTAAAGTGAAATTAGGGTTTAGGGTTTTAGGGTTTAGGATGATTTAGGGTTTAGATTTAGGGTTTAGAAGTTGTACATTGAGTGTAGTAGTTTGTACAAAAGTGGTGGTATGAAATCCAGAATGAAAACGGTGGTAAAACGGCTAGTTTGGATGTTATGCTTAATGAACTTGTACATTGTGTTTAAATGACTTGTACATTGTTTTTAGAGGGAAAAGTTATTCAAATGTTATTCTATGATACTTGTACACATGCTTTGAATACTTGTATATTCATTTTATATGTATACATTACATATAATTAGGGTTTAGGCATAAACGTTTAACGTTTAAAGCTTGTTTTGATATAGTGTTGTAAATGGTATGTTAAATGGATAATGTACTTGGTAAAAATGACATTAAGATATAGACTTGACATATTAGGATGTTCATATGATATAGATATAGATGGCATAGGTAGGTTGTGTGAGCTCGTTTACTTTAGAGATGCAAGTTACGTTGCATAATGGAATAAAGCGAAACATTTCCCTGTAAAAAGGTGGTATATCATATAATAGATGGATAGTTACATTGATGAAAATTGTGGGTTGTTATAGTCCCCCATGATGGAGTGTGAAAGTTCAGAGATGAATTAAGGGATTTGTTCGTACAAACGGATCACAGATTGAAAGAATATTGTTCGTACATATGTCATATACTTAAGCCTACTCATTTATAATTTGTCACTTACAAAAAGAGGCGTCCCAATCCTTGTAACTGAGAATTTATAAATTCATAGTTCGGTGGTTTAAAATTTCCTTATTTAAATGAAGAAGCGTCCTAATTCATTTCAATAAGACAATTATAAATCATCTAAGCATAAAACATGATATCAAAATGGTGATGTGTAGAAGATGATATGATTTTTCAGAATCATAAAAAGCAACGAGAAGAATAATAAGACATTAGTTGCACTGATGCCCATATTTTAAACTTTTACAAGTTTAGTCCTTTATATATAAAGTATAGACAATTTAAACCTTTAACTTTGAAACTTGGCAAACTAGGTCCTTATAGTTTTAACTTTGAAATATTGACATTTTCAGCCCCTATAGTTATAAGTATCAGAAAATTACAATATATAACTCTTGCATGGAATATATTTACAAAACAAGTCCAAAATACCATGCAAGCTTATTTTAAGACTCTAAATGATTCGTTAAGCTAGAAATCAAAACGAGTCAAATTAGGGTTTTATGGGTACGGTTTGGATCAAAAAGAGAAAACGCATGGTTTTTGAGCTTAGATTCTTTAACAAGTGTATGAATATGATCATGAGACCTTAATAAGAGTATATGAGCAGAATTTAAGAACACAGAAACTGGGTTTGAGCTTATTGATCAAGAACGGGTCGAAATGGGTCTAATTCCACTTATACACCTAGAAATGAGGTCTCGGGGCTTCAAGGCTTGGATTCTTCACTTGATTTCTGCACTTGGGACTTCTTAGGACCTCCTAGATTAGAACTTTGTTGCCATTGATGATTAGAGAGAAAGAATGAAAGGTGTGAGTTTGAATGAGGGTTATGCGTCCCTATTTATAGTCGAATTGGACTTGGTGTGCAAGGTGTCTAATATTTAGAGGGGCTGAGTAAGGAGGTCTAGGAGATGAGTATGTAGAGCTAAGATGAGTGCTGGTAAAGTTTTGAAGAGGTGTTGTGTTACTTGGTTTAGTCGCGGGTTAAATGAAGCCACAAGGAGGTGATGTGGCTTCTTATTAACCAAGTTGGGAGCTAGATATTTAGGATAGGTGCTTTTAAGCTGGTTTGGATGCAAGGAGGTGCATCAATAAGGTGCTTGGGTGCAAAGTTACATTTAAAAGTGGGTCAAAATAAGAAAAATGGTGTCGCGGTGCACGAATTAGGGTTTTTAAGCTTGGATTTCAAGTGCATTGAATTAGAAATGATAGATTAAGGATTATAATACTTGTATTAAGAGTTTATAACACAATTTAATTAGTGGTTTGCGTTTAAAATTGGAAGATATGAGAAAATGGGTTGCGGGTTGAAATTAGGGTTTGTTAAGGGTTTTAGGATTTAATTTGTGTACATTGTTGTTAAAATGATGAAATATGATTTGTAAAGGTGTAATTTAAGTATTTACAACTTATTTGAGAATTGGTTTAGGTTTAAAAACGGATAAAAACCAAGAAACAGGTCACGGTTTAGAAACTAGCTTGGATTAGGGTTTCTTGGTTTGAATTCATGAAATCTCATGAAAAGAGAATAAATATGGATTATAAATGAAGTGCATGACTTACTTGTAACTTGTACTTAATAAATTTTATAAGTTTACTTAGGAAAACAAAGGTAAAACGGCTATTTTGGATATCGTGCATTAATGACTTATACATTGTGCTTTATAAGAATTGTACTTTATTTTGAAGGGAATGTGTATTCAAATGAGATGCTATATAACTTGTACATGTGCTTTGAATATTTGTACATTGATATGTATACATTACATATAGTTAGGGTTTAGAGGTAAACGTTTAACGTTTAAAGTCTGTTTTGATATAGCATTGTAAATGGTACGTTAAATGGATAATGTACTAGGTAATATTGATGTTAAGATATAGAGTTGACATATCAAGAGGTTTATATAATATAGATATAGATGGAATAGGAAGGTTGTATGAACTTGTGTAATTTACTATGCAAACAATGTTATATAATAGAATGTAATAAAGAGAAAAATTTCTCCGTACAAATGTGATAATAATAAAATAGGTTGATGAAAATTTCAGGTTGTTATAGTTCCCCAACCTTACAGAAATCTTGTCCCGAGATTTAATCGAATGATAAAGTGTGAAAATTCAGAGTTGATTTCATGAATTAAGGGATTTGTTGGTACAAACGGATTACAGAGTGAAAAAAGATCGTCCGTACGTATGTCATATACTTAAGCCTACTCATTTATAATTTGTCACTTACAAAAAGAGGCATCCTAATCCTTGTAACTGAGAATTTGAAAATTCATAGTTTGGTGGTTTATAATTTCCTTATTCAAATGAAGAAGCGTCCTAATTCATTTTAATAAGACAATTATAAATCATCTAAGCATAAAACATGATATCAAAATGGTGATGTGTAGAAGATGATATGATCTTTCAGAATCATAAAAAGCAACGAGAAGAATAATAAGACATTAGTTGCACTGATGCCCATATTATAAACTTTTACAAGTTTAGTCCTTTGTATATAAAGTATATACAATTTAAACCTTTAACTTTGAAACTTGGCAAACTAGGTCCTTATAGTTTTAACTTTAAAATAATGACATTTCCAGCCCCTACAGTTATAAGTTTCAGAAAGTTACAATATATACCCCTTGCATAGAATATATTTACAAAACAAGTCCAAAATACCATGCAAGCTTATTTTAAGACTCTAAATGATTCGTTAAGCTAGAAATCAAAATGGGTCGAATTAGGGTTTTAGGGGTAAGGTTTGGATTAAAAAGAGAAAACTCATGGTTTTTGATCTTAGATTCTTTAACAAGTGTATGAATATGATCATGAGACCTTAATAAGAGTATAGGAGCATAATTTAATATCATAGAACCTGGGTTTGAGCTTATTGATCAAGAAGGGGTCGAAATGGTTCAAATTCCACTCGTACGCCTAGAAATGAGGTCTCGGGGCTTCAAGGCTTGGATTCTTCACTTGATTTATGCACTTGGGACTTCTTAGGACCTCCTTGATTAGAACTTTGCTGCCATTGATGATTAGAGAGAAAGAATGGAAGGTGTGAGTTTGGATGAGGGTTATGCGTCCCTATTTATAGTTGAATTGGACTTGGTGTGCAAGTTTAGGAGTTCAAGGTGTCTAATAATTAGAGGGGCTGAGTAAAGAGGTCTAGGAGATGAGTATGTAGAGCTAGGATGAGTGTTGGCAAAGTTTTAAAGAGGTGTTGTGTTACTTGGTTCAGCCACTGGTTAAATGAAGCCACAAGGAGGTGATGTGGCTTCTTATTAACCAAGTTGGGAGCTAGATATTTAGGAGAGGTGCTTGTAAGCTGGTTTGGAAGCAAGGAGGTGCATCATCAAGGTGCTTGGGTGCAAAGTTACATTTAAAAGTAGGTCAAAATAAGAAAAATGGTGTCGCGGGTTCCTTAGGCACGAATTAGGGTTTTTAAGCTTGGATTTTAAGTGCATTAAATTAGAAATGATGGATTAAGGATTATAAGAGTTGTATTAAGAGTTTATAACATAATTTAATTAGTGGTTTGCGTTTAAAATGGGTAGAAATGTGAAAATGGGTCGCGGATTGAAATTAGGGTTCGTTTAGGGTTTTAGGATTTAATTTGTGTGAATTGTTGTTAAAATGATGAAATATGATTTGTAAAGTTTTAATTTAAGTATTTACAACTTATTTGAGAAATGGTTTAGGTCTAAAAACGGATAAAAACCAAGAAACGGGTCACGGTTTATAAACTAGCTTGGTTTAGGGTTTCTAGTTTTGAATTTGTGAAATATCATGAAAAGAGAATAAATATAGATTATAAATGAAGTGCATGACTTGCTTGTAACTTGTACTTAATAAATTGTATAAGTTACATTGCGCTTTATAAGACTTGTACTTTATTTTGGATGGAATGTGTATTCAAATGAGATGCTATATAACTTGTACATATGCTTTTAATATTTCTACATTGATATGTATACATTACATATAGTTAGGGTTTAGAGGTAAACGTTTAACGTTTAAAGTCCATTTTGATATAGCTTTGTAAATGGTACGTTAAATGGATAATGTACTTGGTAATATTGATGTTAAGATATAGACATCATATATCAGGACGTTTATATAATATAGATATAGATGGCATAATTAGGTTGTATGAACTTGTGTAATTTACTATGCAAACAATGTTATATAATAGAATGTAATAAAGCGAAAAAATTCTCCGTACAAATGTGATCATAATAAAATAGGTTGATGATAATTTCTGGTTGTTATAGTCCCCCAACCTTACAGAAATCTCGTCCTGAGATTTAATCGAATGATAAAGTGTGAAAATTCAGAGTTGATTTCATGACTTAAGGGATTTGTTCGTACAAACGGATTACAGAGTGAAAAATATTGTTCGTACGTATGTCATATACTTAAGCCTACTCATTTATAATTTGTCACCTACAAAAAGAGGCGTCCCAATCCTTGTAACTGAGAATTTATAAATTCATAGTTCGGTGGTTTATAATTTCCTTATTCAAATGAAGAAGCGTCCTAATTCATTTCAATAAGACAATTATAAATCATCTAAGCATAAAACATGATATCAAAATGGTGACGTGTAGAAGATGATATGATCTTTCAGAATCAAAAAAAGCAACAAGAATAATAATAAGACATTAGTTGCACTGATGCCCATATTATAAACTTTTACAAGTTTAATCCTTTATATATAAAGTATATACAATTTAAACCATTAACTTTGAAACGTAGCACACTAGGTCCTTATAATTTTAACTTTGAAATAATGACATTTGCAGCCCCTATAGTTATAAGTTTCAGAAAATTACAAAATATACCCCTTGCATGGAATATATATACAAAACAAGTCCAAAATACCATGCAAACTTATTTTAAGACTCTAAATGATTCGTTAAGCTAGAAATCAAAACGGGTCGAATTAGGGTTTTAGGGGTACGGTTTGGATCAAAAAGAGAAAACGCATGGTTTTTGAGCTTAGATTCTTTAACAAGTGTATCAATATGATCATGAGACCTTAATAAGAGTATAGGAGCCGAATTTAAGATCATAGAACCTGGGTTTGAGCTTATTGATCAAGAACGGGTCGAAATGGGTCGAATTCCACTCGTACGCCTAGAAATGAGGTCTCGAGGCTCAAGGCTTGGATTCTTCACTTGATTTCTACACTTGGGACTTCTTAGGGCCTCCTTAATTAGAACTTTGCTGCCATTGATGATTAGAGAGAAAGAATGGAAGGTGTGAGTTTGAATGAGGGTTATGCGTCCCTATTTATAGTCGAATTAGACTTGGTGTGCAAGTTTGGGAGTGCAAGGTGTCTAATATTTAGAGGGGCTGAGTAAGGAGGTCTAGGAGATGAGTATGTAGAGCTAGGATGAGTGTTGACAAAGTTTTAAAGAGGTGTTGTGTTACTTGGTTCAGCCGCAGGTTAAATGAAGCCACAAGGAGGTGATGTGGCTTCTTATTAACCATGTTGGGAGCTAGATATTTAGGAGATGTGCTTTTAAGCTGGTTTAGAAGCAAGGAGGTGCATCATCAAGGTGCTTGGGTGCAAAGTTACATTTAAAAGTGTGTCAAAATAAGAAAAATGGTGTTGTGGGTTCCTTAGGCACGAATTAGGGTTTTTAAGCTTGGATTTCAAGTGCATTAAATTAGAAATGATAGATTAAGGATTATAAGACTTGTATTAAGAGTTTATAACACAATTTAATTAGTGGTTTGCGTTTAAAATGGGTAGAAATGAGAAAATGGGTCGTGGGTTGAAATTAGGGTTCGTTTAGGGTTTTAGGATTTAATTTGTGTACATTGTTATTAAAATGATGAAATATGATTTGTAAAGTTGTAATTTAAGTATTTACAACTTATTTGAGAAATGGTTTAGGTTTAAAAATGGATAAAAACCAAGAAACAGGTCACGGTTTAGAAACTAGCTTGGTTTAGGGTTTCTAGGTTTGAATTTGTGAAATCTCATGAAAAGAGAATAAATATGGATTATAAATGAAGTACATGACTTGCTTGTACTTTGTACTTATCAAATTGTATAAGTTTACTTAGGAAAACAAAGGTAAAATGGCTATTTTAGATATCGTACATTAATGACTTGTACATTGTGCTTTATAAGACTTGTACTTTATTTTGGATGGAATGTGTATTCAAATGAGATGCTATATAACTTGTACATGTGCTTTGAATATTTGTACATTGATATGTATACATTACATATAGTTAGGGTTTAGAGGTAAACGTTTAACGTTTAAAGTCCGTTTTGATATAGCTTTGTAAATGGTACGTTAAATAGATAATGTACTTAGTAATATTGATGTTAAGATATATACTTGATATATCAGGACGTTTATATAATATAGATATAGATGGCATAAGTAGGTTGTATGAACTTGTGTAATTTACTATGCAAACAATGTTATATAATAGAATGTAATAAAGCGAAAAAAAATTCCGTACATATGTGATCATAATAAAATAGGTTGATGAAAATTTCTGGATGTTATAGTCCCCCAACCTTATAGAAATCTCGTCTCGAGATTTAATCGAATGATAAAGTGTGAAAATTCAGAGATGATTTCATAAATTAAGGGATTTGTTCGTTCAAACGGATTACAGAGTGAAAAAATATTGTTCGTACGTATGCCATATACTTAAGCCTACTCATTTATAATTTGTCACTTACAAAAAGAGGCGTCCCAATCCTTGTAACTAAGAATTTATAAATTCATAGTTCGGTGGTTTATAATTTCCTTATTCAAATGAAGAAGCGTCCTAATTCATTTCAATAAGACAATTATAAATCATCTAAGCATAAAACATGATATCAAAATGGTGATGTGTAGAAGATGATATGATTTTTCAGAATCATAAAAAGCAACGAGAAGAATAATAAGACATTAGTTGCACTGATGCCCATATTATCAGTCGAGGATCTTTGTTATTACATTCCTATGATAATAAGTGTTTCAAAGGTATGAGGCGAGTATTCAGAATTGAATATAATAGAACTAATAGAATTGACAAATGAAGTCGAGTTTTGATATCATCAGATAACAAGGTGTAATGGAATCACACTTTATTTATTTATGGATAACTTTATCTTACATATATTACATTATCAAAACTTTAAGAGTGTTGATACTTATGCTACGTGTCTCGTGGTAGGATTCTAGATAAAGGCAACAAATGATAAGGATAGTAGCTTGGTGTTTGGGGTTTTTAAACTTATGAAGTGTGTTTCAAAAGATTCTTCATATATAACTTATGGCGAACTTGAGTATCCTCGAAAATTGTTTCTAGGGTAGAAATCCCAACGTGAACAAAAGCAATCTTGTCTCTTAGTAAGTAGGCTCCCATGTGGCCCTGTTGTTTACTTTTGAGCATTGATTTGCATAATGCTATTTATCTCCACATGATACTGGTTGTAGGTTGTTTCCAGTGGCTGGTCCTTTGTTTCTGCAGTTCCTAGTCAGATGACCTACCTTGTTACAAGTCTGACACTTGACAGTGCAAGGTCCTATGTGATGTAGGGTGCATCTTGTACACAAGGGACGGTTTCCAGTATACCCGTTGTTGGCAGTATAAGCTCTGAAGGTTTCCTGCCTTTTATTCTGCTGTTGGTGGTGATCATTGTTACGGTTGTTATTATTGCGATTATCTTGGTAGTTGTTGTGGTTGTGATTGTTGGAGTGGTTATTGTTGTTGCGATTATTGGGATAGTTGTTGTTGTCATGATTATTGGGGTAGTTGTTGTTGTCGGTGGTATTTCTTCCATCATCAAACTTTCGTTTATGACCATTGGTTTCTTGCACAGAATTGTGTTTTGTAACTTGATCCATTAACCTTTGGGCTATGTTAATGGCTTCCTCTAAAGTTTAAGGCTTTGAAGCGGTAACATTTCCTTCAATACTCCTGGGTAATCCCCCGATGAAGACTTCCATGAGTTTATCAGAATTTGGCACCATGTTTGGACATAAGAATGCTAATTCTTGGAATCTTCTAACGTAAATCTTGAGATCATCTCCTTTTACAACCATGTTGTAAAATTCGTCTTCCATTTTCTTGACTTCAGTTCGAGGGCAATACTTATTGGTTAAGAGTCTTTTCAATTTGGTCCAGGTGATCATGTTGGCTTGTTTTATCCCAATAGGTTGGGCATATGCATTCCACCAAGATAAGGCGTCATCGGTAAGAGTACTAGTAGAAAATGTCACTTTGTCTTCCTCGACACACTTGCTACGAGAAAATACCAATTCAGTACGTTCAAATCAGCGGATGAGTCCAATAGCTCCTTCCGTACCATTGAAGTAGAAAGGTTGACAGTTTATGAACTCTTTTAGTCTCCTCTTTTTGCTATAGGAATTTCTCTGGGTTCAGTGTTCCTATTGGGATCGTCGGCATTTGCCATGGCAGCAGCTTGTGCTTACAGAACGACTGCAACACCATCAGTAATTAGTTGCCAGATGACAGCCTGAGTCATAGCTGGTGCTGCAGATGTTGATGTTCTCTTGGGAGGCATCTATCAACATATACAAGACAACACAGAATTTAGAATTCATAAAATGATATAGTCATATCACAAGTGAAGGTATTATAAAAAGACTTGTGATCATTCTCGGATATTGCAAGCTACAACGGAAAATTTTAGAATTTAAGACTTCGGATATAGATACGAAGATAATTGAATGAGTGATCCAATAGGAGACTTAGTATCTTTAGGTGATGAAATCTCCTTGGGAGTTAGGAAAAAAAATGTTTCCCGATGAGCTTGGGAAATAGTTCAAAATGTTCGTAGAGGAAAAAGCATCTTCAATATCGGAATCAGAGGGGACGATAGTAGAGTGAGGGGACGAAGACATGACTGTAATAATCCAGTAGTAAATAACATAAGTTACTTATATAATAGTATAATAGTTATGTATTTTTACATACTATTCGGGAAAAGAAATGGTATCTTTACTATTTAGGAAATGCAGTGGCACAGAGGAATTTCTTGGCTAAAAAGAAAAGTAGTTATAGTTAAGGTTTTAACCTTGTTCTCTATAACCATGGCTCTGATACCAATCTGTAACACCCCTATTTTTACAATATAGCAGCGAAAGCTAATACAATCGGTTATTATGAAAACAACGAGGTATAATAGGAATCATACCTTGTATAATAACTTGTTCTATAGCAAAATTGAAAGCGTCATTAATTTTATACATTCTGTTTTTTTTTTTTAAGTGATTGGATTCTAGAAAGCTGTAAACGACACAGATCTAATCTGGTGGTTCTTCCTTGTTGTTTTGGATCTTGTTTAGAAGACTCTTGATGATGAACCTGGATATCCTTAATGATTATTTCAAGAGATGAATACCTTCACAAGCATCTGACTCATTAGGTTCTTCAGGGACTGGTTCACTTCCCAGTGGTTTCATACGGCGACCACTTAGATAACTTATCAAGGGGTAGTCTGGTGGTGGTGTAGTTGACCTAACCGATGATGAAGATCTTACTGATGAAGATGGAGATACTGGAATGGGTGATTCAACAGGAGTCTCGGTGTCTTTAGGTGGTGGAATCTCTTTGGGGGGAAAGAAATTTTGGGAATTAAGCATTAGTGATAGTGGAAATATTAGAGACGAAGGCAAAACAGGCGGTGGATCAATAGAAACCTGTGGTGGGATAGGTGGTTTATTAGCATTATATGCTTTCATATATGGATTATCGTAAAAAGGTGAGATGGCTAGTGAGGCCAAAAGATACTTAAATATATTATCTAAAGAATCAGGAGAGAGAGAGATGTTCGCTCGGCGTGAGGCTAGAAATAGGTCTGGTTTGAAGTTGGAGTATTAGTTCAGAAGTTTAGAGCGGTAAAAAACATCCTTAATATCGAAGTAGGATGAGTTGGAGAAGGACATCACTTTTTAACATCCTTGTAGTAAAAATATAAGTATTTTTATAATTGTATAATAGTTTGTATCTTTACCATACTTTCCGTAGTTTTGTAGCGGCTCGGACGGACTTTCTTGGATGGAAAAAAAGGAAAGTAGTTTAGTTAGTTTTTTATCTGTTCTCTATACAATGGCTCTGATTTTCCAATCTGTAACACCCCTTTTTTTCGATCTATAGCAGCGAAAGCTAATCTGGGGTATTACTTCAAGGTACAACAGTCATAATCATAGAAAACGAATCAAAAGAGGCGTTTTTGAAAATTAAGTTATCATTCGTTTATTCATTAGAGTTTTTACAAAACAGAGGTCCTAAAATCTAAAACACAAAGTTTGAATGATAACAATTTTGCCATCTTCAAGTCTATGTCACTACGTGTCATAAGTTGCTCAATTACCTAAGATAAACATGCTAAAAAGTCAACACAAAGGCGTTGATGTGATGATTTAAGTTTAAGTTAATAAATGCAATTCAATAGTGGGTTACGTTGTTATACACCCGTTATTTGTAAAATAATTATTATTGCCATTAGCTCATGAATCCGAAACCTTAGGATATATAATAATCACACGTTATAGCCCTAACGGGTGCCTTTGCCAAAACACCCACAGTTATATTCTAATGATGTGCAATTGGTTACCGATATCACTGGGTACACCAACGAGGAGTCCAATCCAAATTGATCTATTCACAACATTCGCGCTCACTCTGTAGAGTAATAAACTTTCAGATATTTGGACTTAAAGGCAAAATAGTTACTTAGGCAATAATAAATAAGGATAGCATACAGAAATAATTGCATTCATGCTTTATAGCATGTATCCCCCTCGCGGGTTTATAAAACCTTTGAAAGATTGAAATGCGAGGCTATGAACTCACTAAGTCTTTGAAAAGTAATCACATTGTTATAAGATAAACGAGTATGTAAAAGAGTTTGTAAAAAAGCATGTATACTCCTCGCGGGTTTATAAAGCATTTAAATAAGTAAAGGCGAAGTTATGAACTTCACTTGTATCAGTAATGTGACTTCTTATGACTTCTCTTGATTGATCTGTGATCCGACCATGGACTCCATTGATGGTTTTAAAGAAAGAAAGAAGGTGTGATTTGAAAGAAAAGGTTTGTTTACCCCATTTATAATAGGTGCAAACCCACCATTGGAGAAAAGAAAAATTGGTGTAAAAGTTTTTGGAGATGGAAAATATTCATGATAGGCTACTAGGATGGATTATTGGAGGGGCCCATGTGATAGTTACAAGGCTGAGGAACTAGAATATGATTGTGTATGTTTGCCATATGGAGCCGCGGATTAACTTGGTGCCCAAGGAGATTATTTAGCTCTTTGTTGACCAAGTATATCATTTGAGGTGCTTGTAAGCTACTTCTAGTTTGAATAGGTGAGTCATTAGGAGTGTGGTTGTCTTGAGTTGGTATTCACAAATATGGTAAAAATAAGGGAAAAGGAATATCCATGTTCAAACTAGCTCGGAGTTATGGTTTTTGTTTAAATTTTCAAGACATTGGAGTAATAAGTATAGATTATGAAACTGTAATTTTTGTTATAATAATATTTAAAACTGTAAATTTTATAAAACGGTTTATTTAAGATAGGTAAAAATATAATGAATAAGTCACGGGTGGAAACTAGCACGTTTAGTTCCATGGTTTAGATTAGGGTTAAGAGTATTAAAAACAGTATCAAGTGATGAAAGGAGGGGAATTATGTTTCCAAAACAAGTTTGAGCCAATGCTTGCTTGTACATTGTACTTAATAGTTTGTACAAGATTTCTTAGGAAAACGGAGGTAAAACTGCTATTTCGGGAAATTAGGGTTTCAAAACATGGGTTTTTAATTGACAAAATGCAATGACTTTCGTCAAAACGCAACTATCTTTGATCAAAACGCAGTCACTTTTCTTAGTCAAAACGCAACGTCTTCTTTGATCAAAACGCAGTGTATAAAAAATTTGGGCAGAGTAACGTTATATTCCAAAACGTAATGATCTGCTTCCAAACGCAAACCTGTAGACAAAACAACATGGAAAAGAAAGAGTAAAAAAGAAATACGCAATGAACTTGATCAAAACGCAACGAGTCAAAACGCAATGAACTTGATCAAAACGCAACGAGTCAAAACGCAATGAACTTGATCAAAACGCAACGAGTCAAAACGCAATGAACTTGATTAAAACGCAATGAACTTGATCAAAACGCAACGAGTCAAAACGCAATCAAGAACACCCCTTCAGTTAGTCAAAATGCAGCCAAGAAAAAATCATCAAACATTCTTGAAAGCTACGAAATGATGTAAAAACCACCTAGTAGCTGATGCAAGGAATAGATCTGCCCGAAAGTACAAATCAATAACACTTATTACCACCACATAAGATCAAATCTTGATTTTTCTTGCCATTTTTTCGAACCAAAAAAAATAAACAAACCAAGCCACAAATTTGATCTTGTTTAACCACAATAATCAGTAGATAAACAACACGGATTCCCCCTATGCTCTGATACCAACTGTTAACATTATATTCACCTTATAACACAAGATCTGGAGGCTTGATAAAATGGAAAAGAAAAGTATCCATATTATTAGAGAGAAAAAGATATGAGATGGGAAGAGTATGTGAGCTTGAGAGAAAACACACACCACACCTACTATTACAAAAGTGAGCTATCACCCCTCCTAAAGTATGGTAGGGGGTATGAATATGTCCTAGTGAAACAAACTATTAACACTAGTCATTAATAGTCCCTACGAGACCCACTCTATAAATGAACAAATGTAAATTCCGTGTTTGTTCACCATATTTTAAAGGCTAACAGTGTGGCGGTAAAACCGGAGATGAGTCAAAATAGCTGGTGTAGAAATAGGAATCGATGGTGGGAATAGGTGATTTCTTCGCATAAATGCTTGCGCATCCTTTATGATTGGATTATTGTAAAAAGATGAAATAAGGTTGGGATTTCATCATTCTTAGAATTTTCCGAAAAGTCAGAGAAGATGTTTCCCGATGAAGCTGGGAAATAATCCGGTAAAGTTGAAGTATAGTCAAGAATATTTGAAGAGGAAAAGGTGCATTCCTTATTAACATCAGATGGGGTAGGATGGGTGGGAGAAGACAAACTGTATAGACAACCCGTAAATATAGTAATAAGAGTTATATAATAGTTTATAGTTATGTATCTTTGCATACTATTCCAGAAATGTAATGGCACAGACGGCTTTGATGGCTATCAAAAGAAAAGTAGTTATAGTTAAGGTTTTAACCTTGTTCTTTATAACCATGGCGCTGATACCAATCTGTAACACCCCCATTTTTACATATAGCATCGGAAGCTAATTTGGGGTATTAACATCAAAAGTACACAACGTCATAATCATAGAAACACAATTCCAAGAGACGTTTTGGAAAATTTAGTTATCATTCATTTATTCATCAGAGTTTTACAAAAGGAGGTCCCAAAATCTAGTAACAAAAGTTTGAATGATAACAGTTTAGCCATCTTCAAGTCCGTGCCACTCCGTGCCGTAAGTTGCTCAATTACCTGAGATAAACATGCTAAAAAGTCAACACAAAGGTTGAGTGAAATTCATAGGTTTAGGTAAAGTAATTTGAATGCAATTCAATAGTGGGTTACGTTGTTATACACCCGTTATTTGTAAAATAATTATTATTGCCATTAGCTCATGAATCCGAAACCTTGGGATATATTTGATACGTTATAGCCCCAACGGGTGCCTTTGCCAAAACACCCGCAGTTATATTCTAATGATGTGCAATTGGTTACCGATATCACTGGGTACACCAACGGGGAGTCCAACCCAAATAGATCTATTCACAACATTCGCGCTCACTCCGTAGAGTAATTAACGGTTCATGATATTGGGGACTTAAAGGCAAAATAGTTACTTAGGCAATAATAAATCAGGACAGCATACAGAAAATAATTGCATTCATGGTTTATAGCATGTATCCCCCTCGCGGGTTTATAAAACATTTGAAAGATTGAAATGCGAGGCTATGAACTCACTAAGTCTTTGAAAAGTAATCACATTGTTATAAGATAAACGAGTATGTAAAAGAGTTTGTAAACAAGCATGTATCCCCCTCGCGGGTTTATAAAACATGTAAATAAGTAAAGGCGAGGTTATGAACTTCACTTGTATTCTGCTCTTGGGACTTCTTAGGACTTCTCTTGATGTTCTTGATCAGACCTTGGACTCTATTGATGGTTAGAAAGAAAGAATGAAGGTGTGATTTGAAATGAAAGGGTTTTACCCCTTTATATAGGTGCGAACCACCTTGAGGCAAAGAAAACATGTGGTAAAGTTTGGCAGGAATGGAGTATAAGATACATATGAGGCTACTAAGGTGATATGGAGTGGCTAAGTGAATGCGTTAGCAAGGCTAGACTAGAATAAGGATGAGTTGTTTAGTGTCCCATATGGAGCCCAGCTAAACTTGGTAGCCCAAGGAGATGAATTTAGCTCTTTGTTGACCCAAGTAAAGTCATTTGGGGTGCAGTAAAGCTACTACTCTTTCTGAGATAGGAGAGATCCATGTATGAGTGAGGTTTAGGCTTGTGTTGTATATTCAAAAAAGGTAAAAATAAGAAAAAGGGAGTATCTTGTTCAAACTAGACTCGGTTAGGGTTTTATGGTTTAATTTCATGTGACATTGGAGTAATAAGATGGATTATGAAATGGAAAAATTGTATAATACGTATATAAAACTTAATTGATTAATGGTTAAGTTTTAAGATGGTTAAAAATAAAAAGAAATCGGTCACTGGTTGAAAACTAACTCGGTTAAAGGGTTACCAGGTTTGATTTAGGTATTGAGTTGTTAAAAACGTGTTCCAAGTGATTGAAAAGGAGAGGAATGTTTTTGTTTAAAAGTTGACATTGCTTGCTTTAACATTGACTTAATAGTTTTGTGTACAAGATTTCTTAGGAAAACGGAGGTAAAACGGCTATTTCGGGAAATTAGGGTTTCAAAACATGGGTTTTTAATGGACAAAATGCAATGACTTTCGTCAAAACGTAACTATCTTTGATCAAAACGCAGTCACTTTTCTTAGTTAAAATGCAACGTCTTCTTTGATCAAAACGCAGTGTATAAAAAATTTGGGCAAAGTAACGTTTAGTCAAAACGTAATGATGGTCTTCAAAACGCAACCTGTAGAAAAAACGCAACGAGCAAAACGCAATGAACTTGATCAAAACGCAACGACTCAAAACGCAATTAACATGATCAAAATGCAACTAGTCAAAACGCAATGAACTAGATCAAAACGCAACGGAGTCAAACGCAATAGAACTTGAATTAAAAACGCATTGACTAAGATCAAAACGCAATCGAGTCAAAACGCAATTCAAGAACACCCCTTCATTAGTCAAAAGCAGCCCAGAAAAAAATCATCAAACATTCTTTGAAAGCTACGAAATGATGTTAAAACACTAGAGATGATGCAAGGGTATAGATCTAAGGCCCAGAAAAGTAAAATCTTTAACACTTTTAACAACCAAAAAAGAACCAAATCTTGAAAATTTTTCCTTGGCCATTTTCGAAACCAAAAAGAAATTAAACAAACCAATCCACAAATTTGATTCCTGTTTAACCACAATAATCATTATATAAACAACACAGGTTTCCCCCTAAGCACTGATACCAACATGATAACATTATATCACCTTATAACACAAGATCATAGGAGGCTTAAAAAGTAAGAAGAAAAGTATCCATATAAAATTAGAGAGAAAAAGATATAGAAGGGTAGATAGTGTGTGCTTGAGAGAAAACACACACACACACACTTTTACAAAAGTGAACTTCACCCCTCCATAGAAGTATGGAGGGGGTATTTATAGTCCTAGTGACACAAACTATTATAACTAGTCATTATTAGTCCCTACGTGTCACTCTATAAATGAACTAATGTAATTCCGTGTTTGTCACCATATTTTAAGGCTAACAGTGATGGTGGTAATACCGGAGATGGAGTCAAAATAGCTGGTGGAGAAATAGGATCTGATGGTGGAATAGGTGATTTCTTAGCATAAAATGCTTGCGCATCCTTTAGATATGGATTATTGTAAAAAGATGAGAATACAGGTGGGATTTCATCATTCTTAGAATTTTCCGAAAAGTCAGAGAAGATGTTTCCCGATGAAGCTGGGAAATAATCCGGTAAAGTTGAAGTATAGTCAAGAATATTTGAAGAGGAAAAGGTGCATTCCTTATTAACATCAGATGGGGTAGGATGGGTGGGAGAAGACATGACTGTATAGCAACCCAGTAAAATAGTATAAGTTATATAATAGTTAATAGTTATGTATCTTTACATACTATTCCGGAAATGTAATGGCACGGATGACTTTGATGGCTAGCAAAAGAAAAGTAGTTATAGTTAAGGTTTTAACCTTGTTCTCTATAACCATGGCGCTAATACCAATCTGTAACACCCCTATTTTTACATATAGCAGCGAAAGCTAATCTGGGGTATTACTTCATAGTACAACAGTCATAATCATAGAAAACAACTCAAAAGAGACGTTTTGGAAAATTTAGTTATCATTCATTTATTCATCAGAGTTTTACAAAAGAGAGTTCCCAAATCTAGTAACAAAAGTTTGAATGATAACAGTTTAGCCATCTTTAAGTCCGTGCCACTCCGTGCCGTAAGTTGCTCAATTACCTGAGATAAACATGCTAAAAAGTCAACATAAATGTTGAGTGAAATTCATAGGTTTAGGTAAAGTAATTTAAATGCAATTTCAATAAGTTGGATACGTTGTTTAACACCCTTTATTATTGTAAAAACAATTATTATTGCCATTAGCTCATTAATCCGAAACCTTGGGATAATTGATACTTGTTATAGCCCCAACGGGTGCCTTTGCCAAAACACCCGCAGTTATATTCTAATGACGTGATGTGCAATTGGTTACCGGTATAACTGGGTACACCAACGGAGAGTCCAACCCAAATGGATCTATTCACAACATTCGCGCTTACTCCGTAGAGTAATTAACGGTTCATGATATTGGGGACTTAAAGGAAAAATAGTTACTCAGACAATAATAAATCAGGACAGCATACATAAATAATTGCATCCATAGTTTATAGCATGTATCCCTCTCGCGAGTTTATAAAACAATTGAAAGATTGAAATGCGAGGCTATGAACTCACTAAGTCTTTGAAAAGTAATCACATTGTTATAAGATAAACGAGTATGTAAAAGAGTTTGTAAACAAGCATGTATCCCCCTCGCGGGTTTATAAAACATGTAAATAAGTAAAGGCGAGGTTATGAACTTCACTTGTATTCTGCTCTTGGGACTTCTTAGGACTTCTCTTGATGTTCTTGATCAGACCTTGGACTCCATTGATGGTTAGAAAGAAAGAATGAAGGTGTGATTTGAAATGAAAGGGTTTTACCCCTTTATATAGGTGCAAACCACCTTGGAGGAAAAGAAAACTTGGTGGTTAAAGTTTGGAGATGGAGTATATGATTCATAGAGGCTACTAGGTGATATGGAGGGGCTATGTGATGAGTTAGCAAGGCTAGGACTAGATATGATGTGTTGTTTGGTCCATATAAAGCCGCGGATTATCTTGGTGCCCAAGGAGATTATTTATCTCCTTGGTGACCAAGTATATCATTTGAGGTGCTTGTAAGTACTTCAAAGTTTTAAAGTAGGTGAGTCCATAGGAGGTGTGGTTCTTGGTTTTGTTTTTTCAAAATAGGTAAAAAGGAGGGAAAAGGAGTATCAGGTTAAAACTAACTCGGGTTAGGGTTTTTGGTTTAAATTTCATGTACATTGGAGTAAGAAGGATAGATTATGAAATGTAATGTTGTATATTAAGTATTTACAACTTAATTGAATAACTGGATTAGGTTTAAGATTGAAAAACAGACAGAAATGTTCCATGGTTTTAGAAACTAGCACTGGTTTTAGTGTAATTGAGTTTAACAATGTGTTCAAGGGACTGAAATAGATGGAATGTTGTTTAAAAGATGAGCAAGACATGGCTTGTACATAAGTACTTTAAAGTTTTGTATATTCTATATTAGGGAAAAGACGAAGGGTACAACGGGCTATTTTAGATTGTATGCTTAATGACTTTTACATTAAGGCTTTAATTAATCTATACATTATTTTGGAGGGAATGTGTATCAATGATATCTAAATAACTTGTACATGTGAATTGAATATTGTACATTCCAAACCTAATATACATTACATAAGTTAGGGGTTTTAGGTAAACGTTTAACAATTTAAAGTCCGTTTTTTATAGCGTTGTAAATGGTACCGTTAAATAGATAAAGTACTTAGTAATATTGATGTTAAAGAATATAGACTTGACATAATCAGGACATATTATATAATATTTAAATAGTAGATTAGATAGTGGCATAAGTAGGTTGTGTGAAATTGTGTAATTAACTATGCAAACAATGTTATATAATAGAATGTAATAAAGCAAAAAATTTATCCGTACAAATGTGGTCATAATAAAATAGGTTGATTTTGTTTTGATGAAAATTTTGGGTTGTTATAGGCCCCCATCCTTACAGAAACTTCGACCCGAGATTTACTGAATGCCAAGTGGATGTAGAAACGATTAATGAAGAAAAGAATTATTTGTACAAACGATTGAAAGAAACCTTGTTATGCACGAATACCATACATAATCCCTACTCATTTATAATTTGTCATATACAAACAGAGGCGTCCCAATCCTTGTAACGTGAGATTTTTATAATAAATATAGTTCCGTTGAATTATACATTCCTTATTCAAATGAAAAGCGTCCTAATTTATTTCAATAAGATGATTAAAAATCATCCTATTTAAGCAAAATAACATGATATCAAAATAGTTGTAGGTAGATAGATTATTTGCAAAATTATAAGAAAGAAAAATGAACATTAAATCACACGATACTGTCTTGAAAATCACACTTGGAGAATTGTCTATACAATTCCTCCTTCTGAGTAATTCCAAATTAATTTTTAGATGTTCTGTGTGTTCTTTCTTTGTTTATAAGAGTAGATAATAAATATCAATCGATGACACTTATATTGAATTTGACTAAGTAAGATATTACACACAACGTTCATGAAATCCATGAATACAGCAGTGTGCGATCGTTGAAACCATATGGCCCATTATAGAGTACGTGTATCTGAAGCAGACATTGGAATAGCTTGAACGCTTTACTTTCAGTTGATGATAATCAGGTCTTAAGTCGATTTTTGAGTAAACACTCGAATCTTGAAGTTGGTTAAATAAGTCATTGATCCTGGGTAATGGGTAAAGATACACATTTGGAAAGATAAGAAGAAAAATAGATCTCCTGAATATATATACCTTTCGGTTTTTATACAGGATATGAGATTTAGTTGAGTTTTGTTTTTGAGTGTCTCGGATAATCAAAGTTTCACCGTCGATTAGGATGTGGATGATTTTTTTTTGTCACAAAGAATTTTTGCATGATACTTGGATAACAAATCCATACCAATGATGACGTCGAAATTACCAAGTTTAATTGGCATAAGATAAATTTTGAAAGGTTATTTTTGTAAAATCAGGGGGCAACCTTGGATAACGATACTATGAAATAGTAAGGTATAACGGAATTATATTATATAAACAACTTGCCTTTATACTTTACATAGTCAAGATTTGACAAGTGTCATTATTTATACCACACATCTCGTGGTTAAGTTCTAACAAAAGCTATAACTATAATCTAATCTAGTAGTCCAAAGGTCCTTTGTTTCTGCAGTATCCTGGCAAATAACCTACCTTGTTGCAATCTTGAACCTGACAGTGCAAGGGTCCTATGTGATTAGGTGGTCATCTTGTAACACAAGGATAATTTCCAGTATAGCCCATTGTTGGTAGATAAGCCCCTGAAGGATTCTTGTCTCTTATGCTGTTTATGTGGTGAATGGGGTAGTTTTAGTTGGTGGTGGTGTTTCTTTCATCATCAAACATTCTTTTATGGTTATTGGTTTCTTGTACAGAATTGTGTTTCATTACCTGTTTTATTAACTTCTGGGTCATGGTAATGGCTTCTTCCATATTCTTAATCTCAGTTTGGGGACAATACTTCTTTATCAAGAGTCTTTTAAATTCAGACCAGGTGATCTTATAGGCTTCTTCTATTCCAATAGACTGGTGCAATGAATTCCACCAGAATAAAGCTTCCTCTGTGAGTGTATTAATAGCGAATTTCACTTTGTTATTCTTGGCATAATTGCTATGAGAAAATACCGATTCAATTTATTTAAACCAGCGAATGAGTCCAACAGCTCCTTCTGTACCATTAAAGTAGAAAGGCTGGCAACTCATAAATTTCTTGTAAGTGCATTTCCTTGCTACAGGAGTTTTTCTTAGTCCAGAGTTGGGATTGTTAGTATTTGCCATTATTACAGCTTGTGCTTCCAGAGCTGTTGCAACACTGTCAGCAACTAGTTTCCTGATGGCAGCGTGAGTCATGGCTGGTGCTTCAGATGTTGATGTCCTTTTAGGAGGCATCTATCAACATAAGATAGCATCGAATAAGAATGATATCACAAGTTATTGTCAAAATTTTCATACATGGTGGTATGAAATTATATGACATAGTTGTAGAAGATTCCTTATTTTGATACAATATCACCACAGTAATTACACATCCTTTCGTCTTAACATTGCAGGATATGATGGAAAATTTTGGAATTTAAAATTTTCATAGATGAAATATTCAAACAAGCATTTGACTTATTAGATTCCTCGGGGACTGGTTTATTTCCCAGTGGTCGTGGTATAATCCATAATGAATTATCTGACTTTGCAAAGATAGACTCATCGAATAGATAATATCTGGTGGTGGCGTAGTTGAGTGAGTTTTGTACTAGATGATGAAAATAACGAGAAGAAAAAAATATAAGATATATTGAAATGGAATTATAATGATGAAGACGGAAATAACGAGAAATTTATAACTTTATTTATAGATAACTTTATCTTACATATCTTACATATCTCAAAATATGACAGGTGTTGATACTTATGCTACGTGTCCTTAGATAAAAAGTGGTAAGGATAAGGTTTCGATCTAGTTTCTTGGAGTTTATGAAGCGTATCCCATAAGATTCTTCATATGGCGGTCTTGGATATCCTTAAGGGTCATTTCTAAATCAGAAATCCAAAAGTAAGCAAAAGCAATCTTATCTCTTTATCTCATATGCTTCTTCTGTAGTTCGCGTATTTATGTATGGGCTTCCTTAAGTTTTGTTTTTACTTCATCAAAATCCCTTGGTATGATTATCCATTTATTCGCCAGTCTTTCTTCTAATTTTTCAATATAGTGAAAAGAGAGTTCTTCCAAGTCGTTCCTACTAAAACTTTCAATTGATTCCTCATGGTGTTTTACCATACAACTTGATAGAAACTTTTTCCTAAATACAAATTACTGATGTGGGGTAGGAGTATATGTTGGTGAAGATGCGGTACAAGATACGACTTAGCTTCCATATGAATTAGATATAACGTATTTCGAGGAAGACGAGGATGATATATTTCTTCTTAGTGGTAAATACTTCTTCAAGGAACAAATAAACATCAGGATCAAACAGTAGTGATGGTGGTAATACCGGAGATGGAGTCAAAATAGCTGGTGGAGAAATAGGATCTGATGGTGGAATAGGTGATTTCTTAGCATAAAATGCTTGCGCATCCTTTAGATTCCGTATGATAACACAATGTTATCTACCCGGCAGGAAGTTGAATATATATCAGTTTAAAAGTAAAATGGCTTCGACACGCAACACGCAACCTAAGGTAATATGTCAAGTCTTAGATTGTACTCTAGAACTTTGATTCTTAGAGTTTAATGATATTATATTGAATGATTTTGGAATTATGGTATCACTGTTCGGGCAATCATAATCCAGAGGCCACGCAGTATTGTTTAAGGAGTCAGGGCACTTTAAATCGTAAACCCAATAAACTCGTCAAAA
Source organism: Tanacetum coccineum (assembly GCA_026074375.1). Taxonomy (NCBI): domain Eukaryota; kingdom Viridiplantae; phylum Streptophyta; class Magnoliopsida; order Asterales; family Asteraceae; genus Tanacetum; species Tanacetum coccineum. Next base: position 22,754 of record BQNB010017837.1, read on the forward strand.
CAAATACCCAAATGGAACCACTCACATGAATTTCCCTAGTAACGTGATATGATAGGATTTTAAATTGCTTCAAAAGCTAGTTGATAAATTATTTTTAATATGAAACGTATTTAATTTATAACGCGTCGATAGATAATTAATAATGATTAATGTGTCGCGTTTTAATAAAAACAAGTTTGATAACATTTATTTATATTTTTAAAATTTATATAAAAATATATTATTTTATTAAATTTGCAAAAATGGCAAAATATACCTTTGGATTATAAACTTTTACAAGTTTAGTCCTTTTTATATAAATTATATACAATTTAAACCAAAAACTTTGAAACTTGGCAAACTAGGTCCTTATAGTTTTAACTTTGAAATAATGACATTTTCAGCCCCTATAGTTATAAGTTTCAGAAAGTTACAATATACACCCCTTACATGGAATATATTTACAAAACAAGTCCAAAATACCATGCAAGCTTATTTTAAGACTCTAAATGATATTTGCAGGTTATAGCTTATTAATATAAGCTAAAATAAGATGTTTTAACATAAAAAAAGTTTAGATTAATGATTCGTTAAGCTAGAAATCAAAACGGGTCGAATTAGGGTTTTAGGGGTACGGTTTGGATCAAAAAGAGAAAATGCATGGTTTTTGAGCTTAGATTCTTTAACAAGTGTATAAATATGATCATGAGACTTTAATAAGAGTATAGGAGTAGAATTTAAGATCATAGAACCTGGGTTTGAGCTTATTGATCAAGAACGGGTCGAATTCCACTTGTACGCCTAGAAATGAGGTCTCGGGGCTTTAAGGCTTGGATTCTTCACTTGATTTTTGAACTTGGGACTTCTTAGGACCTCTTTGATTAGAACTTTACTGCCATTGATGATTAGATAGAAAGAATGGAACGTGTAAGTTTGAATGAGGGTTATGCGTCCCTATTTATAGTCGAATTGGACTTGGTGTGCAAGTTTGGGAGTGCAAGGTGTCTAATATTTAGAGGGGCTAAGTAAGGAGGTCTAGGAGATGAGTATGTAGAGCTAGGATGAGTGTTGGCAAAGTTTTAAAGAGGTGTTGTGTTACTAGGTTCAACCGCGGGTTAAATGAAGCCACAAAGAGGTGATGTGGCTTCTTATTAACCAATCTGGGAGCTAGATATTTACGAGAGGTTCTTGTAAGCTGGTTTGGAAGCAAGGAGGTGCATCATCAAGGTGCTTGGGTGCAAAGTTACATTTAAAAGTGGGTCAAAATAAGAAAAATGGTGTCGCGGGTTCCTTAGGCACGAATTAGGGTTTTTAAGCTTAGATTTCAAGTGCATTGAATTAGAAATGATAGATTAAGGATTATAAGACTTGTATTAAGAGTTTATAACACAATTTAATTAGTGGTTTGCGTTTAAAATGGGTAGAAATGAGAAAATGGGTTGCGGGTTAAAATTAGGATTTCTTTAGGGTTTTAGGATTTAATTTGTGTACATTGTTGTTAAAATGATGAAATATGATTTGTAAAGTTGTAATTTAAGTATTTACAACTTATTTGAGAAATGGTTTAGGTTTAAAAATGGATAAAAACCAAGAAACGGGTCACGGTTTAGAAACTAGCTTGGTTTAGGGTTTCTAGGTTTGAATTCATGAAATCTCATGAAAAGAGAATAACTATGGATTATAAATGAAGTGCATGACTTGCTTGTACTTTGTACTTATCAAATTGTATAAGTTTACTTAGGAAAACAAAGGTAAAATGGCTATTTTGGATATCATACATTAATGACTTGTACATTGTGCTTTATAAGACTTGTACTTTATTTTGGAGGGAATGTGTATTCAAATGAGATGCTATATAACTTGTACATGTGCTTTGAATATTTGTACATTGATATGTATACATAACATATAGTTAGGGTTTAGAGGTAAACGTTTAACGTTAAAGTCCGTTTTGATATAGCATTGTAAATGGTACGTTAAATGGATAATGTACTTAGTAATATTGATGTTAAGATATAGACTTGACATATCAGGACGTTTATATAATATAGATATAGATGACATAAGTAGGTTGTGTGAACTTGTGTAATTTACTATGCAAACAATGTTATATAATAGAATGTAATAAAGCGAAAAATTTCTCCGTACAAATGTGATCATAATAAAATAGGTTGATGAAAATGTTGGGTTGTTATAATTTACTTGGCACATGGGCTTTCTTAATGGGCCAGGCTTGGTTTTACTTGGGCTTTAATCCTAAACATGGACAATATTAGGTTACAAACCAAGCCCGTTAAAACCCGACTAGCCTATTACATTACAAGACCTAATTGACTTAATAAGACCAATAACATTCTTGTTTGACTTAATATAATTAAGGCTAACAATCTCCCTCAATGTTGAGGTCTTCTTTGATCTCCCCAACGTTGACGATATGACGTTTGAGATTTGCCTTCTTTGGTCTTGTCTTGTTTCTAATGGCTTTGTTAATTCATGCTCTATGATCTTGATCTTGAGCCTTTATCTTTTGACTTTTGAGTTCTTGAGATCTTTATCTTGCATCATCTCCTAGACTTGAATCATCTTGATTTGACATTCTCGGTCATCTTGTGCTCTTGACCAACATTCTCATACTTGTTATATTCTTGTTTGACATATATGATCATAAGTCTAACAATCTTCTATAATAGACAATTCTTTATTTGACTTTGAGGCTCATTGATGGTGCAACACCCCCAAAAATAAGTCGCAGCGAAAATATGTCCCGGGGCGTTACTTCATAATACAACAGCTCAAGATACAACAGAACGACCTCTAAATGTGTCGTTTGAAAAGTAATCTCGTTGATTTTCTTGAAATTAATATAACATTGGTCCCATAATTACATCATAATGAAAAACTAAAAAGTAATACAACGAGATTTGATCATTTGTATCTAAGAAGAAATCCATGAATGAAATCTTGTCAAATTTAGACTCCAATGCACATCAAGTAAGCCAAGCATCTAATTCACTTGAGAAAAACATGCTTAAAAGTGTCAACATAAAGTTGGTGAGTTCATAGAGTTTTGTAAGTATAAATATAAATGTTGAAATCCAAAGAATATATAATACATATGTAATGACCATTATTCGATCATTATAATTATGCCAAAATAAGAAGTAATTGTAGCACGAAAGAGTTAGAAGTGTTTATTGCTTCGCCGCAATATAATAAAAAGTGTTCAGAAATTAGTAATGTTCAATAAGTAGATAGACAGTGAAAACGTTGTTTTTACCAAATTATGGGTCTACTATAAACAAAACAACACCACATAAATAATATCTACTGTTGCGCTAAGCTCATGACACTGAAGCTCGACATCTATGTATGCAATTTAATGCAAATAAAGGCCCGTGTAGATGTTCAAACCCGTAAACATCCAAATTGCTCCGACATGTATGCATTCGTGTTTCAGTACTGTCGAAACTAGTGAGAGCTACTCACCCGAACAGGGATGTCAATCCCAAATAGATCTATTTATACACTCGCGCTTCCTCAACCGGTCCTCCGGTCAAGAATTTAACAGTTCATGATAATGGGCAATGGTGGGTTATGTTACTTAGGCACATGTAAACAGGAGATGATAACCGAAAACACTTGTGTCCAATAAAAATTAACCATTGTATTCGTAAATAGCTTTGAGTACTTAAATCCATAAGTAGAAAAGAGTGTGATATAAATCAAGTAATTGAGTTTGTAATGAGTATGTAAACAATTTCGTAAACGTGTAGCAAAATGATTGTGACAAAGTATGAAACCAAGTTCGTAATCAACCATGTAATTATGTTTGTAATGAATTGCAAAATCAAGTATGTAAACCAAGTGTGTAGAATAGTATGTAAAAGATATTGTAAACGAATATGTAAACAAGTTGTATTGAGCATGTATTCTCCCCCGAGATTTGTAAAGTAAATGTAAAACAAGTGAAAGAGGGGCTATAAACTCACCGTAAATGAATGATTGATTATCTAAATCAAATAAGTGGATCGTCTCGGCAATCCGAATGCAACCTAATTAATTATAGGTCGTATAAGTATAATGTACTTTATATGAATAAAACATCACATGTTATATAGTTACACCACCACCTACTAGTTTTTATTAGATCCTTAACGGTTGAAATAATAATTAAACCGTACTTTGTTAAATAAAAGCATATGTACTTGTACCCGTAAAGAAAGTATTATTTTTCATTTACTAATGTATCATTTGTAAAAACATATGATTTAATGTTTTTATTAATTTCATAATGATATTACATTATTAATTTAATTGTTTTATAAACTAATGTATAAAAGTAAAAATAGTGCGCGCGATTTTAAAACCTCATATCTTTATCGTTTTAACTCCGTTTTATACGTTTCTTATGCCCACGGCTTCGTATTAAGAAAACCTATCAAAATATAATATTTATAAAAAATAATCCCCTAATGAACAGTAAATTTTACTGTTCATAACAGTTTATAAAAACTATTTTTATGGTAGTTAAATTATACAAACTTTATAAAGCCATAACTGTTCATTTTAATTCCGTTTCCGGAGTTTTCTTTACGCCCTATGATTCTCATGCAAGTACTATGTTTATAAAATATTTATTTTTATAGATCAGATCTGAAGCAGTAGGCTTTTGTATAAAATAACTTTTATAAAATCACTTTTATACGTTTAATTAACGTAAACTTGTAAATGTCATATCTTCCTCGTTATAAATCCGTTTTCCGAGTTCTTTACATGCTTACGATCCTTGTGATGAGTACTAATTTAATAAAATATAAAATGCATAGGTTATATGTCGAATTCCAACAGTAGGTTATAAAGAGTAATTAGGGTTTTATGATTTATAAAACAAGTTTTATAATTACTTTTATTTAGAAACTTTGCACCATTCTTTTACCAAGTGTTATACCATATCTCATACATATAATAATTCCTCTAAAAGTCCATAACACTTGTCCAAATGGAATCCATGTCCTTGTGATCTTTTACACATCAACTTGTAAATAAACCTTCAACACCATTTAATTTGTAAATCATTCATATAAATTATTTAACACTTATACCAAGCATGTACCTTTATTTCAAGTATTATTTTACCACATACAACATTAAGTTCGAATTTAATAAGCTTCCATATACATCATATATCATAAAAATGAATCTAGGTGGTGTTTAACATATATAACAAGTGTGTACACATAAGATAATGAAGGAATGGAAATGAAATACTTAAATAGACCTTATAGAAATGTAGTGGAATGATGAACACAAGCCTATACTTAAGCTTTAACCCAAAGAAGTAAACCCAAGATCAAACCCTAATTAGGAACCCTAATTATCTTCTTGATTACAAACCCTTGTAAATAATACCCAATTTGGAAGTGTATGTGTTTAAGTCTTGCCTAGTACACTTATATATACTTGGAAGTATTCATGAAACAACTAGCTAAACCATAGTTCAAGAGTAGTTTAGGGTACTAAGGGTACAAGATGTGTAAGGTGCTCTCCTCCATCCCTAGGATGGAGGGATAAACTTTAGTGGGTAATTTAACATGTCTATTAGAAATGACTTTTTGAAATTTGGTTTAAGTTATTTTACAAGTGTATATCCGCGGCATGCCTAGCTTTGTGGGATTTGGAAAATGAATAATTTAATGTATTGGGTATAAAAGTGGGTATTTGTTTGAGTATAGGTGGGTATAGGTGCTTCCGGGTATGCCCGAATGTAATTTATTGTGAAACGTAAGCGTTTTACGTAACCAACAAAAATAAATTATGAAAAGTTATAAAGTATACTCCTTATAATCATATAACACTTGATTGATGTAAACTTTAATTTGTTTGGTGTCCGTTTACGTTGAATGTTGATTTTTAGTTTACGCGATTTAACTATACGATAATAATTAAAAGTAAATGCGCAAAACTCTAAAAATAAATAATGGAATAATTGAAGTCGTAAATGACCTGAAAATGAGAAATGTTACAAACATGATAAATAATTTATTAAATACTTTTATTTAATAAAAAGTGATAATTTAATATAATTAAATTATTTTCGTGTCGGTACGCGTTGTACGCGGTTTTCAAAATTTGTGAGATGTCTTCTCGTTTTCGTTTCAAATAAGTTGGAAAAATAAACGTGTAAATGAGAGATGAGTAATAATAAATATGATTTATTATTTAAATATGTTTCAAAAATTTACCGGTTGCGCAGTAATCGTTATTATGTGACCGTAAAAAGTCAAAAAGTCAAAAAGTCAAGTCCGACCCAAAAAGTCAAAGAGTAAAGTAGTAATTTAAAATTCCGAAAATTGCCAGTTGTTAAAGTACCTACCCCTTAAAGAAATCTCGTCCCGAGATTCAATTTGTGTTAATCGATCATGTGATCATGACAAAGATTTAAGATTTAATAAACCAGTTTTGAACATGACGTTGATAACGTTAGTCAGCAAAATTTGATGTTTTGACACTTCTCAATATACCAAGAATTTTGGCTAGGTTTGATCAGGATATTTAATCCATCAAAATAGGTATCTCTAAAAAAATATCACTTTAGGTCTTATGGCTGATATAAACGCGTTATGAAGAAAATATCTTGATAGTGACAGCGTCAAAGGAGAAAGTGTAGTCGCGTGGGTATGTCTATATAATGTTTTAAATGTTCAAGGGCAGAGTCTAGTTTCCAAATATCTATAATGTTTGATGATTTACATTAGACGAGGCTTAAGGATGTAAGTATTCAACTTACTTGGCAGTACTAGGATGTGTCGCGACCTAAGTCTGTTGTACTATTGGTCTGAAACGAATAGTTCGACTAGATGTTTCTTTGATAGGTGCTTATCTGGTTTAAGGGGGGTTGTATTACCTATTGGATAAAGTCGTACAAGTTGGGACCGCTCCAGGACCCAATAACAGTAACCATAACAATAATAACTATAACAAATGGTGATGGGATACGGGAAGTAAGAATATTTCGAGAAACAATATCCCTATAATAAAGTTAAACAAATGGGAGGAGCTCGCAGGATAGATTATGTGATAGGAGTTGGAATATTGCACTTGATCGTTAGTTCGAGGATGAATCAAATTCACTAGCTCAAGAGTACACAGGTCGGTTAGCTCCACAAACAGTTCGTGATCGCAAGGATTTGTAACGGCAAAAGTAATAACTTAAGAATGAGATAAGGTAGTTCAAGTGAGGTCTTAAGATTCTGCTGAGTGGTAAGACACGATTGTGTTTCTAGACCCTTTTTTTAACGGGTTCTGGTGATTATCGGGTTCGAGTTCATACTCGTGTCATATTGGATACCATTAAGCCCACTCATTTATAATTTATTATTTGCATAAAGAAGCGTCCCAATTTATGTAAATAATGAATTGATAAACTTATGGTTCGGTGATTTACAATTTCTATATTTAACTGAAGAGGCGTCCCAATCCTTTTAAATAAAGAGATTATAAATCATCCTACTTAATAATTTCTGATGCAACACGCGTACACACAAAGTTTTCAAGGTGGTAGATGACATGACGATGCAGGTGCTCTAATAAGTATGGGACGAGTGTTTGAAACTCGTCTTCGGAGACGGGGAGTAAAACAATCAGGGAAATCGACATAGAGTTCAAGATAGTTAATGAGTACTCGGTTAAAGTAAATAAGATAAAGGTCTTTATGAACGAGTCAACATAGCAATTATCATATCAATCCTCCTATTACAAGTCCCGCCCATACAAGACTTGTAATACTTAGATTCATACATAATCCCATGTAAACAGAACTGTGACGGGTTTTGTTAACATAGCAATTATCATATCAATCCTCATATTACAAGTCCCGCCCATACAAGACTTGTAATACTTAGATTCATACATAATTCCATGTAAACAAAACTATGACGTCTTTCGTGTAATACGATATTGTATAAAGTTATGAAAAATATTTTTGGAGACCATTGTTTAACTTACAATGTCTGAGAACGAAGTGAGACCATTGTGCAACTCACAATGTCTAAGAAGATGTTCTGGTATTTATATAAATAACTCTTATATAAATAAATGTACGATATACGCAAAGGGATGTAAGCATATATATATTATATATATGTATGTCATCTAAGTACTTAATGAAACAAGTAATGTAAGCAAGTAGTGTGTATGCAATTTGAAAATGTTTGATGTGATGCAATGTTTGTGAAAACGGTTATAATCTAGGGTAAAATATGAACCTTTGTTCTCACTTAACCTTGGCTCTGATAACAATCGTAAACACCCCCTAATTGAGTCGTCTATCGGAAATATGTCCTGGGGCGTTTACTTAATTATACACAGCTCAAGATACAGAGAACGAACCTCTAATGTGTCGTTTGAAAAAGTAATTCTTATTGATTTTCTTGGAAATTGATTATAACATGGTCCCATAATTACATCACATTGAAAAAAACTTAAAAGTAATACATGAGATTTGATCATTTGTAATGTAAGAAGAGATCCATGAATAAAAATCTTGTCAAATTAGACCATCAATGACATCATTGTAAGCCTAGCATCTAATTCACCTGAGAAAACATGCTTCAAAAAGTGTCAACATAAAGTTGGTGAGTTCATAGAGTTTTGTAAGTATAAATATAATGTTGAACATCTAAAATTTATATAGTATGTATGGGACCATTTCGACCTTATTATAATTGCCAAAAATTTAAGAGAATTGTAGAACGAAAGCTGTTTAGTGTTTATTGCATCGCCGTAATATAATGAAAAAGTGTTCAGAACATTAGTAATGTTCAATAAGTAGTATTAACAGTGAATCAGGTGTCTTTCTCCCAAAATTGTATGGGTTTACTATAACAGATACAGTACCACATAAATAATATCTTCGGTTGCACTTAAGTGATGACACATGAAGCTCGAATCTATGTATGCAATTTAATGCAAATAATGGACCGTGGTAGATGGTTTATTCAAACCGTAAATCATAATTCTCTGGACATGTATGCATTCGTGTTTTCCAGTACTTCAAAAACTAGTGAGACTACTCACACGAAAAGGGATGTCAATTCCCAAATAGATCTTATTTATATTACTCGCGCTTCCTAACCGGTCCTTATGGTCCAAGAATTTAACAGTTCATGATAATGGGCAATGGTGGGTTATGTTACTTAGGCAAATGTAAACAGGAAATGAGAAACGGAAAACACTTGTTGTCCTAATAAAACATTAACCATTATATTCGTAATATAGCATTTAAGACATTAAATCCATAAGTAGAAAAGAGTGTGATATAAATCAAGTAATTGAGTTTGTAATGAGTATGTAAACAATTTCGTAAACGTGTATGCAAATGAGTATGTGACAAAGTATGAAACCAAGTTTGTAATCAACCATGTAATTGTGTTTGTAATGAATTGCAAAATCAAGTATGTAAACCAAGTGTGTAGAATAGTATGTAAAAGATATTGTAAACGAATATTGTTATAAAAGTTAGTATTGAGCATGTATTCTCCCCCGAGATTTGTAAAGTAAATGTAAAACAAGTGAAAGAGGGGCTATAAACTCACCGTAAATGAATGATTGATTATCTAAATCAAATAAGTGGATCGTCTCGGCAATCCGAATGCAACCTAATTAATTATAGGTCGTATAAGTATAATGTACTTTATATGAATAAAACATCACATGTTATATAGTTACACCACCACCTACTAGTTTTTATTAGATCCTTAACGGTTGAAATAATAATTAAACCGTACTTTGTTAAATAAAAGCATATGTACTTGTACCCGTAAAGAAAAGTATTATTTTTACATTTTAATATGTATTTTTTGATAATAAACTTTTGATTTAATATTTTTATTAATTTCATAATGATATTACATTATTAATTTAATTGTTTTATAAACTAATGTATAAAAGTAAAAATAGTGCGCGCGATTTTAAAACCTCATATCTTTATCGTTTTAACTCCGTTTTATACGTTTCTTATGTCCACGGCTACGTATTAAGAAAATCTATCAAAATATCATATTTATAAAAATTAATCCCCTGATGAACAGTAAATTTTACTGTTCATAACAGTTTATAAAAACTATTTTTATGTAATTAATTATACATAACTTGTATAAAGCATAACTTGTTCATTTTAATTCCGTTTCTCGAGTTTCTTACGCCCTTGGATTCTAATGAAAGAGTACTATGTTATAAAACTATTTTAAATTTTATTGATAGTATATTAGCCTGTAGGGCTTTTGTATTAAAGTACTTTTTTAAATCATCTTTTATTCGTTTATTTAACGTAAAACTTGATATAATGTCATATCTTCCTCGTTATAAATCCGTTTTCCGAGTTCTTTACATGCTTACGATCCTTTTGATGAGTACTAATTTAATAAAACATAAAATGCATAGGTTATATGTCAAATTCCAATAGTATGTTATAAAGAGTAATTAGGGTTTTATGATTTATAAAACAAGTTTTATAATTACTTTTATTTAGAAACTTTGCACCATTCTTTTACCAAGTGTTATACCATATCCCATACATATAATAATTCCTCTAAAAGTCCATAACACTTGTCCAAATTGAATCGATGTCCTTGTGATCTTTTACACATCAACTTGTAAATAAACTTCCAACACCATTTAATTTGTAAATCATCAATTTAATGATTTAACAATTATACCGGATGTAACTTTTTCAAGTATTATTTTACCACATACAACATTAAGTTCGAATTTAATAAGCTTCCATATACATCATATATCATAAAAATGAATCTAGGTGGTGTTTAACATATATAACAAGTGTGTACACATAAGATAATGAAGGAATGGAAATGAAATACTTAAATAGACCTTATAGAAATGTAGTGGAATGATGAACACAAGCCTATACTTAAGCTTTAACCCAAAGAAGTAAACCCAAGATCAAACCCTAATTAGGAACCCTAATCATCTTCTTGATTACAAACCCTTGTAAATAATACCCAATCTTCCAAACCACCTTGCAACACCTTAGATATTATAACTAATGAGCCTTGTATTATTGAAAAATCAAATGTATGAACCCCCTAATTATATGAAATCAGCCGTGAGTTTGGATGAAGGTTGAGAGAGTTTTGTTGAAAGTTTACTTGACAATTTGGAAGTGTATGTGTTTAAGTCTTGCCTAGTACACTTATATATACTTGGAAGTATTCATGAAACAACTAGCTAAACCATGGTTCAAGAGTAGTTTAGGGTACTAAGGGTACAAGATGTGTAAGGTGCTCTCCTCCTCCCTAGGAGGAGGGATGAGACTTTAGTGGGTGAATTTAACATGTGCTTATTAGAAATGAATTTTTGAATTTGGTTTAGTTATTTACAAGTGTATATCCGGCCATGGTAGCTTAGTGGGTAGGAAATGAATTAATTTTAATGTATTGGGTATAAAAGTGGGTATTTTTTTAAGTATATGTGGGTATAGGTGCTTCCGGGTATGCCCGAATGTAATGTATTGCGAAACGTAAGCGTTTTACGTAACCAACAAAAATAAATTATAAAAAGTTATAAATTATACTCCTTATAATAATATAACACTTGCTTGATGTAAACTTTAATTTGTTTGGTGTCCGTTTACGTTGAATGTTGATTTTTAGTTTACGCGATTTAACTATACGATAATAATTAAAAGTAAACGCGCAAAACTCTAAAAATAAATAATGGAATAATTAAAGTCGTAAATGACCTGAAAATGAGAAATGTTACAAACATGATAAATAATTTATTAAATACTTTTATTTAATAAAAAGTTATGATTTAATATAATTAAATTATTTTCGTGTCGGTACGCGTTGTACGCGGTTTTCAAAATTTGCGAGATGTCTTCTCATTTTCGTTTCAAATAAGTTGGAAAAATAAACGTGTAAATGAGAGATGAGTAATAATAAATATGATTTATTATTTAAATATGTTTCAAAAATTTACCTGCTACGCAGTAATCGTTATTATGTGACCGTAAAAAGTCAAAAAGTCAAGTCCGACCTAAAAAGTCAAAGAGTAAAGTAGTAATTTAAAATTCCAAAAATTGCCGGTTGTTACAGATGGTGGGAAAGTTAAGAATCAACTATCTTTACGCTGAATGATTGACTTTGAAGGCTTGAGTATGAGCATGTGGTTTATGAATCCGACTTCGCTGGAATAAGGATGCAACACCATTGTCTAATCCTGAAATAAGACAGTTAGCAATAAAAGATGAATATGGCTTTGTCATTCATCTTGAGTTTGGTTGCATTAACCTTCGGTTTCCCGTTTTATAGTATAAATACTATACCTATGATCAGGTAGATTCAAAGAATCTCCTTGACAGGGTTTCCAGCTCAAAGCGTAGGATCTTCTAACACAGATGTATTAGATTCACCATGCTTGCTAGTTCTCATTACCGAAATGTCTCAAAGCAGACAACACGGTAAGAGTGAATCAGATAGTTACTATCTTTCTGATTAAGTCGTCAATTCATTTACTGGACCAAAATTGATATCCAGTTATCACAAGCTTGATTCATATAGAATCTTGCAAGTCACCTACCAAGAGCTTGTTTGATGTTGGCTCAAGCAGGATTTCCATCTTCACTGTGAATACTTAAGTATCACTCGGATATTCTGGCAAGATCTCAAGGATAATGCGTAGGACTCTTTGTTACAACTTGTGAACTTTATGGTGTTCAACAAGTGTATTTTGACATTGTGTCCTAATGAGATTTATAATTTGATCTCTTCTTGGCTCTAGACTCGATTTGTGCACTTTTGGTTTTAGTAATCGGAGGCTGGAGCAGACTGCCACCTATTCAATATCAACAATCTCGGAGTGAGATGTCAATAGATAACGTGTGTATCTCCGTGACAAATGAGACAAGTTTCTTTTGAGAGAAACTCGAATGGCTGGGAAGGGTTGTACATTGCATCACTGGGTCCATGATGTCTTTCTTCAATATCAACAATCATCTTTGTGATTTTGATAGATTATGTATTGACCCGGTTTCTGCCTAAGGTGTTTGGAGGGCTGCTTTGTTTTTACCCTTTATCCATACATTTCTTTTTCATTCTTCAACCCCTTCAATGCTTACCAAGACGTCATTACTAACACCTTGTTGTGATTGTTCCAGTGTTAGCTCAATCTTAGTCGGCATTTTTCCCTTATACACATTCTTCTCCAATCATACCTAAGGACTGCTATTTCTAACTATGGAGTGTCCTTGGGTAGATCCCTCCGGTTCTGGTTGGATCATAGGACTTATACCTAACCTTAACCACCTTATGACTTCATCGACGTCGTGAGATTAATTGGTTGTTGGGTATAGAGATCGAACCATAAAACCATTTTCTGACATTGTTATTTTCAAATACTCCCCCTACACATGTGCTCCGAGATTCGAAATTGTTTAGCACATGAAGGAAAGAGTTGCACTTAGAGTCTTAAAGATCACATTCTTCTATATCATATTTTAATTACAATTTTCTCCCCTTATTTTAAATAATAAAACAATGTAAACAGAACTGTGATGGGCTTTGTTAACATAGCAATTATCATATCAATCCTCATATTACAAGTCCCGCCCATACAAGACTTGTAATACTTAGATTCATACATAATTCCATGTAAACAAAACTATGACGTCTTTCGTGTAATACGATATAGTATAAAGTTATGAAAAATATTTTTGGAGACCATTGTTTAACTTACAATGTCTGAGAACGAAGTGAGACTATTGTGCAACTCACAATGTCTAAGAAGATGTTCTGGTATTTATATAAATAACTCTTATATAAATAAATATACGATATACGCAAAGGGATGTAAGCATATATATATTATATATATGTATGTCATGTAAGCACTTAATGAAACAAGTAATGTAAGCAAGTAGTGTGTATGCAATTTGAAAATGTTTGATGTGATGCAATGTTTGTGAAAACGGTTATAATCTAGGGTAAAATATGAACCTTTGTTCTCACTTAACCTTGGCTCTGATAACAATCGTAAACACCCCCTAATTGAGTCGTCTATCGGAAATATGTCCTGGGGCGTTTACTTAATTATACACAGCTCAAGATACAGAGAACGAACCTCTAATGTGTCGTTTGAAAAAGTAATTCTTATTGATTTTCTTGGAAATTGATTATAACATGGTCCCATAATTACATCACATTGAAAAAAACTTAAAAGTAATACATGAGATTTGATCATTTGTAATGTAAGAAGAGATCCATGAATAAAAATCTTGTCAAATTAGACCATCAATGACATCATTGTAAGCCTAGCATCTAATTCACCTGAGAAAACATGCTTCAAAAAGTGTCAACATAAAGTTGGTGAGTTCATAGAGTTTTGTAAGTATAAATATAATGTTGAACATCTAAAATTTATATAGTATGTATGGGACCATTTCGACCTTATTATAATTGCCAAAAATTTAAGAGAATTGTAGAACGAAAGCTGTTTAGTGTTTATTGCATCGCCGTAATATAATGAAAAAGTGTTCAGAACATTAGTAATGTTCAATAAGTAGTATTAACAGTGAATCAGGTGTCTTTCTCCCAAAATTGTATGGGTTTACTATAACAGATACAGTACCACATAAATAATATCTTCGGTTGCACTTAAGTGATGACACATGAAGCTCGAATCTATGTATGCAATTTAATGCAAATAATGGACCGTGGTAGATGGTTTATTCAAACCGTAAATCATAATTCTCTGGACATGTATGCATTCGTGTTTTCCAGTACTTCAAAAACTAGTGAGACTACTCACACGAAAAGGGATGTCAATTCCCAAATAGATCTTATTTATATTACTCGCGCTTCCTAACCGGTCCTTATGGTCCAAGAATTTAACAGTTCATGATAATGGGCAATGGTGGGTTATGTTACTTAGGCAAATGTAAACAGGAAATGAGAAACGGAAAACACTTGTTGTCCTAATAAAACATTAACCATTATATTCGTAATATAGCATTTAAGACATTAAATCCATAAGTAGAAAAGATTGGGATATAAATCAAGTAATTGAGTTTGTAATGAGTATGTAAACAATTTCGTAAACGTTTATGCAAATGACTATGTGACAAAGTATGAAACCAAGTTTGTAATCAACCATGTAATTGTGTTTGTAATGAATTGCAAAATCAAGTATGTAAACCAAGTGTGTAGAATAGTATGAAAAAAATATTGTAAACGAATATTGTTATAAAAGTTAGTATTGAGCATGTATTCTCCCCCGAGATTTGTAAAGTAAATGTAAAACAAGTGAAAGAGGGGCTATAAACTCACCGTAAATGAATGATTGATTATCTAAATCAAATAAGTGGATCGTCTCGGCAATCCGAATGCAACCTAATTAATTATAGGTCGTATAAGTATAATGTACTTTATATGAATAAAACATCACATGTTATATAGTTACACCACCACCTACTAGTTTTTATTAGATCCTTAACGGTTGAAATAATAATTAAACCGTACTTTGTTAAATAAAAACATATGTACTTGTACCCGTAAAGAAAAGTATTATTTTTACATTTTAATATGTATTTTTTGATAATAAACTTTTGATTTAATATTTTTATTAATTTCATAATGATATTACATTATTAATTTAATTGTTTTATAAACTAATGTATAAAAGTAAAAATAGTGCGCGCGATTTTAAAACCTCATATCTTTATCGTTTTAACTCCGTTTTATACGTTTCTTATGCCCACGGCTTCGTATTAAGAAAACCTATCAAAATATAATATTTATAAAAAATAATCCCCTAATGAACAGTAAATTTTACTGTTCATAACAGTTTATAAAAACTATTTTTATGTAATTAATTATACATAACTTTTATAAAGCATAACTTGTTCATTTTAATTCCGTTTCTCGAGTTTCTTACGCCCTTGGATTCTAATGAAAGAGTACTATGTTATAAAACTATTTTAAATTTTATTGATAGTATATTAGCCTGTAGGGCTTTTGTATTAAAGTACTTTTTTAAATCATCTTTTATTCGTTTATTTAACGTAAAACTTGATATAATGTCATATCTTCCTCGTTATAAATCTGTTTTCCGAGTTCTTTACATGCTTACGATCCTTGTGATGAGTACTAATTTAATAAAACATAAAATGCATAGGTTATATGTCGAATTCCAACAGTAGGTTATAAAGAGTAATTAGGGTTTTATGATTTATAAAAGAAGTTTTATAATTACTTTTATTTAGAAACTTTGCACCATTCTTTTACCAAGTGTTATAACATATCTCATACATATAATAATTCATCTAAAAGTCCATAACACTTGTCCAAATAAATCCATGTCCTTGTGATCTTTTACACATCAACTTGTAAATAAACTTCAACACCATTTAATTTGTAAATCATCAATTTAATGATTTAACAATTATACCGGATGTAACTTTTTCAAGTATTATTTTACCACATACAACATTAAGTTCAAATTTAATAAGCTTCCATATACATCATATATCATAAAAATGAATCTAGGTGGTGTTTAACATATATAACAAGTGTGTACACATAAGATAATGAAGGAATGGAAATGAAATACTTAAATAGACCTTATAGAAATGTAGTGGAATGATGAACACAAGCCTATACTTAAGCTTTAACCCAAAGAAGTAAACCCAAGATCAAACCCTAATTAGGAACCCTAATCATCTTCTTGATTACAAACCCTTGTAAATAATACCCAATCTTCCAAACCACCTTGCAACACCTTAGATATTATAACTAATGAGCCTTGTATTATTGAAAAATCAAATGTATGAACCCCCTAATTATATGAAATCAGCCGTGAGTTTGGATGAAGGTTGAGAGAGTTTTGTTGAAAGTTTACTTGACAATTTGGAAGTGTATGTGTTTAAGTCTTGCCTAGTACACTTATATATACTTGGAAGTATTCATGAAACAACTAGCTAAACCATGGTTCAAGAGTAGTTTAGGGTACTAAGGGTACAAGATGTGTAAGGTGCTCTCCTCCTCCCTAGGAGGAGGGATGAGACTTTAGTGGGTGAATTGAACATGTGCTTATTAGAAATGAATTTTTGAATTTGGTTTAGTTATTTACAAGTGTATATCCGGCTATGGTAGCTTAGTGGGTAGGAAATGAATTAATTTTAATGTATTGGGTATAAAAGTGGGTATTTGTTTGAGTATAGGTGGGTATAGGTGCTTCCGGGTATGCCCGAATGTAATTTATTGCGAAACGTAAGCGTTTTACGTAATCAACAAAAATAAATTATGAAAAGTTATAAATTGTACTCCTTATAATAATATAACACTTGCTTGATGTAAACTTTAATTTGTTTGGTGTCCGTTTACGTTGAATGTTGATTTTTAGTTTACGCGATTTAACTATAACGTAATAACTTAAAAGTAAACGCGGCAAAAACTCTAAAAATAAAATAATGGATATTTAAAGTCGTACAATGAACTGAAAAATGAGAAATGTTACAAACATGATAAATAATTTATTAAATACTTTTATTTAATAAAAAGTGATGATTTAATATAATTAAATTATTTTCGTGTCGGTACGCGTTGTACGCGGTTTTCAAAATTTGCGAGATGTCTTCTCATTTTCCAAGTTTCAAATAATATTGGAAAATAATCGTGTAAATGAGAGTTAGTACTAATAAATATGATTTATTATTTAAATATGTTTCAAAATTTTACTGGCTACGCGGTAATCGTTATTATGTGACCGTAAAAGTCAAAGAGTAAAGTAGTAATTTAAAATTCCAAAAATTGCCGGCTGTTACAGATGGTGGGAAAGTTAAGAATCAACTATCTTTACGCTGAATGATTGACTTTGAAGGCTTGAGTATGAGCATGTTTGGTTATGAATCCGACTTCGCTGGGAAAAAGGATGAAAACACCATTGTCTATCCTGAAATAAGGCACAGTAGCAATAAGAGATGAATATGGCTTAGTCATTACAATCTGAGTTTGGTAGCATGAACTTCGGTTTACCGTTTTTATAGTTAAATATTGATACCTAATGATCAGGTAGATTCAAAGGGGGGGGGAAAAAAAAAAAATATATTTTGTTTCTCATTGTACAGGGTTTTCCAACTCAAGCGTAGGATCTTCTAACACAGATGTATTAGATTCACCATGCTTGTGATGTTCTCACTTACCGAAATTTCTCAAAGAGACAACACCGGTAAGAGTGAATCAGTTACGTTACATCTTTCTGATTAAGTCGTCAATTCATTTACTGGACCCTAGATTGATATTAGTTATCACAAATCGATTACATTATAGAATCTTGCAAGTCACTACAAAAGCTTGTTTTGATGTTGGCTCAAGGCAGGGATTTCATAGTCACTGTGAATACTTACAGTATCTTAGGATTTCTCGGCAAGATCTCAAGGAAAATGCGAAGGACTCTTTTTACTATTGTGAACCTTATGGTGTTCAACAAGTGTATTTTGACATTGTGTCCTAATTAGATTTATAATTTGATCTCTTCTGGCTCTATAATCGATTTGTGCACTTTGGTTTTAGTAATCAGAGGCTAGAGTAGACTGCCACCGATTCAAGTCAAACAATCACGGAGTGGATGTCAATAGATACAATGATGTATTCTCCGTGACAGATTGATCGAAAAGTTTCTTTATGAGAGAAACTCGTATGGCTGGGAAAGGGTTGTTTACATGGCATCACTGGGTCCTGATGTCTATTCTTCAATACCGACAATATCTTGTGATTTTGATAGTTTATGTATTGACACCCCCCCACCCCACCCACCCCAGATTCTCCTAAGGGTTTGGAGGGCTGCTTTGTTTTTACCCTTTATCCATACATTTCTTTTTCATTCTTCAACCCCCTTCATCCGATTTTCTCAAGACGTCATTACATACCACATTGTGTGATTATTCCCAGAGTTAGCCAATCTTTGTCGGACATTTTCACCCTTATTCTCATTCATCATCCATCATACAATAAGGACTGCTATTCTCTAACTATGGATTGTTGGTAGATCCCTCCTGGTTATGGTTGGATCATAGGACGTTATACCATAACACTTTAAACCACTTAGGACTTCCATCGACGTCGTGAGATTAATGGGTTGTTGGTATAGAAGAGTTCCGGAACCTTAAAAAACTTTTTTTCTGACATTTTGAAATACTCCCCCTACACATGTGTTCTGAGATTAGAAATTGTTTAGCACATGAAGGAAAGAGTTGCACTTAGAGTCTTAAAGATCACATTCTTCTATATCATATTTTAATCACATTTATTCGGGTTTGCTTATCAAGTTGTGTATGGATTATTAGTGGGATAACATAGTCTATAATAGGCCCAATAATAAGTTTACTAGTTACCCCAATAACATAAAATTCAATAATATCAATAAATCGAATATAAAAAAGTTCAATAAGCAAAGTAGTAAGTCAACGAAATAAGCCGTGTAGTCAAATAAGCCATTAGCCGTGATCTTAATAGGCACTTATTGGGCTTTTCGGCCCAATAACCACAACTAGCTATCTAACCACTTATACGACATTTTTCCGACTAAAACGGGTATTACAAATAATTTGAAAATAAGCCGAACAAAAAGTCCCAAAAATAAGTCAAAGCTTATTGGGCTTCTAGTTGGGCCGTGGTCAATTATGACCAAAACAAACTTTTCGAAAATATTCCATGTCCGAAATCGAACATCGAGTTATAAAATATACGATTAAGTATTTCTAGTATTCAAATAAGCTAAACGATAAGTCGCGAAAATAATCCGAACCACAAAAAGGAGTAAATAAGCTCACAGCTTATTTACCCTTTTTGGGCCGTGAGTTAGTAAGCCCAAAAACGAAATATGTAGCTTTTTAAATAAGCTAATGAGCAACATAGTACTTTTAGTTCTCAAAATAAGCTACAAAATTAAGTTATAAAAATATGATAAAAGAGGTAAATAATCAAAAATAATTTTCCCTTATTCTTTTTTTTGTCGAGACTATACAAGCCCCAAATAAGTACTTTTGTGCTTATTTATAAGCTGGATGAGCCAAATAAGCTATAAGTCCTTTATGTACAAAAAATATTATTCAACCATCACATCCAAAATATTAAAGTGAGTTTTCCTTATTTTCCTTCTTTTTGAACTCGAACCAAACACACCCTTTATATTTATTTTAAAACTTTTAGTTTTCAACTTTTAGAAAACGCACTATACAACCAACATCTATGCATCATTAGACATTCAAAAGTACAAGAATTTATGAAATAAAGTGACTTACAAAAGAGGGTTTTGAAGACGAGATCGACATGAAACTGATAACCTAAACATTCTTTTTATGAACCCACGCCTATTTGAATTAACCCAGAAATGCTTAAACCTTCATGTTTTTTAATCAAAGGTGGAAAAATGTATGGGTTATTTGTGTGTTTGTTGGGTTTAAAAGACTTTAAGATGATTCTTAGAGTTACTACTGCTCAATTACAACTACTGGAAGGATTAATGCTGTCAGAGATGAGATCAAAGACATATCAGAGAAGAGATAAAGGTTTATTGAAGAACAAGAATACTTATCGAGATAAGTATCAATTATTTGTAAAGAAGATATGTATAAAATTATTTGTTTAAGAAATTATGTTTACTTATAGAAAAGATCATAATCACATGACGCGTTTTGTAAGCCCATTAGGGTTTCCTTAGTGTATAAAAGGAACCCTACGACATAGATCTAGAGATCAGTTTTCATATTAGTATTCATAGTTTGCATAGCAATCATAGTTAGTATTCATAACTATTTTGTAACTCAAAATAATATTCAATATATTAAGAGTTTAGTAAAGATCTTGTTTTTACTGTTTCATTGTTCTTCTTGGTATTGCAAACTAGATTCCACATAGTTTGTGATATTCTCAATCTTAGTTTCTACTATAGTTGTCTTGGATCTATCTAATATAACTAAGTTTTAACAAGCTAAGTAAGATCTGTCAAGAAGGGATCAACAAGTGGTATCAGAGCTTGTTGAGAAACTCTGAATATGAAGAACACTATATCTACACAAGATCTCATAATCAAAGAGAAGATGGAATCACAGTTAGAAACTACCCAAACAGTGTCTGCACTAAAACTTCCTATACTAAAAACAGGAGACTATGATCTATGGAGCATAAGAATGGAGCAATATCTTACTCACACTGATTATGCTCTTTGGGAGGTTATTGTGAATGGTGATGCACCTGCTGTTGCATCAGCTAGTGCTGAAGGTCTCATTCCTCCTAAAACTATAAAAACAAAAGGTGGCAAGAAAGAATGAATTGAAAGCAAAAAGCACTCTGTTGTTGGCCATTCCTGATGAGCACCTATTGAAGTTTCATGGAATCAAGGATGCAAAGACCTTATTGGAAGCAATCAAGACTAGATTTGGAGGCAATAAAGAATCAAAGAAAATGTAGAGGACCATTCTGAAGCAGCAATATAAGAATTTTACTGCATCAAGATCTAAAGGACTGGATAAAACCTATGATATGTTTCAAAAACTCATCATCCAATTAGAAATTCATGGTGAAGTTATCTCTCAGGAAGATGCAAATCTGAAGTTGCTGAGAAGTCTACCATCATCTTGGAACAATATTGCTTTAATCATGAGAAACAAATCTGATTTAGACACAATGAGCATGGATGATTTGTACAACAATTTGAAGGTGTATGAAGCTGAGATTAAAGGCCAATCAAGCTCAAGATCAAACTCTCAGATAATGGCTTTTGTATCTTCAGAAAACACTAGCAGTACCAATGAAGCAGTTAATACTGCTCATGAAGTTTTTACTGCTAGTTCACAGGGACAAGCTTCTTCCTTAACTTATGTTGATGATGTCATGTTTTCCTTCTTTGCTAATCAATCTAATAGTCTACAATTGGATAATAAAGATCTAGAGCAAATTGATATTGATGATCTTGAAGAGATGGATCTTAAATGGCAGGTGGCCATGCTTACTATGAGGGTGAAGAGATTCTTAAAGAAGACAGGAAGGAATCTAAATTTTAATGGCAAAGAAATTGTTGGCTTTGATAAGACAAAGGTTGAATGTTACAACTGCCATAGGAGAGGTCACTTTGCTAGAGAATGCATGGCACCAAGGAATCAGGAATAGAAATAGAGATGCTCCAAAAAGGATTACACCAGTAGAGAATCCTACAAATGCCTTGGTTGTTCAAGATGGGATAGGTGGTTATGATTGGAGCTTTTAGGCTAAAGAAGGACTCACAAACTTTCCTCTAATGGCCTATACATTCTAAGGCTCATCAAGTTCAACAAGTTTAGACTATGAGGTACATACTTGTTGTAAAGATTGCTTAAAATCATATGAAACTCTTCAAAATAGTATGATCAACAGCGTGATGCTCTTAATAAATCTAATCTAAAAATTATAGGTTATCAAATAGGATTAGAATCATTAGAAGCTAGGATAGATGTTCATGAAAAGAATGAAGCTGTTTATGAAGAAGATATTGCATATTTAAAGTATGATGTCCAAGTGAAAGATATCTCTATCAAAGACCTTAAAAATCAGTTAGAAGAAGCTTTAAAAGAGAAAGATGATTTGAAACTTAAACTAGAAAAATTTGAAGAATCATCAAAGAATCTAACTAAATTGATAAATAGTCAAATAAGTGCTAAAGACAAAGCTGGTCTTGGTTATGATAGTCAAATGAATGAGAGTGAAGTGGTTAATAGTGTGTTTAACAGTAAAGAAAGTGATGTGGATGATATTCTAGTAAATGATTGATTCAAAACAGGTAAAGGGTTTCATGCAGTTCCCCCTCCCTACTTTGGGAACTACATGTCCTCAAGACCTGACTTATCCTTTGCTGGGTTAGATGATTCTGTCTATAAGGCTAAAGTAAGTGAAACTATTACTATTGCATCTAAAACTAGTAAGGATAGTTTAGAAAATCTTAAAACTGTTAGGCCTAGTACTCCTATCATTGAAGATTGGGACACTGATAGTGATAATGATAGTGTGTTTAGACCTAAACCTGATTAGACAAAACCAAAGTTTACTAAAATCAATTTTGTCAAATCTGATGAGAATGTGAAATCTGTTAATAAGAAAAACACACATAGGCAAGAAGAGTATCATAGGAAAAGTCAAAGTCCTAGGGATAATAGAAGAAACTGGAATGGAATGATGACTCAGAAACTAGGAAATGGTTTTGAGTTTATAAAGAAAGCTTGTTTTGTATGTGGGAGTTTTAACCATTTAATCAAAGACTGTGATTTTCATGACAAGAAAATTAGAAAAACCAGTGTTGAATAATAAGGGAAGGGTTACCGGTCAAAGGGAAATTAGACCAGTATGGAACAATGCTCAGAGGGTGAACCACCAAAATAAATTTACTCACCCACATCCTAAAAGGAATTTTGTTCCAACAGTAGTTGTAACAAAGTTAGGACAAGTACCAGTTAATGCTGCTATTCAAAGCTCTCCAAGAGCAGCAGCATCAATAAGTACTGCTAGGCCTGTTAATATTGCTGCCCCTAAATCAAAAGTAAATGATGCATTACCTAAAAAATATTCCTATTTTAAAGCACATTCACCAGTAAGAAGGGCTTTTAACCAAAAATCAGCAGCTAAAACCAATAATCTTAATGAAAAAGTTAAAACTGCTAGAGTTAACAATGTAACTACTGCTAGGCCAAAAGCAGTAGTTAGTGTTGCTATGGGAAATGGGGAAAATGCTGTTAAGTCCTCAGCATGCTGGATTTGGAGACCAACAGGAAATGTTATTGACCATACCTCCAAAGACAGTGGATCATACATGTTTAAAAGATTTGACTATGTTGATCTACAAGGCAGACTCAAGTCAGTAATGGCTTGGGTCCCCAAGAGAAACTAATTCTCTTATTTTGAGTGCAGGGTAATCCACAATATACTTTACAGGATCAAGGGATTTTTGACAGTGGATGCTCCAGGCATATGACAGGAAACAAGTCCTTCCTTACAGATTATCAAGAGGTTGATGGTGGATTTGTTGCATTTGCAGGAAGTCCTAAAGGAGGTAAAATTACTGGAAAAGGTAAAATTAGGACTGGGAAATTAGACTTTGAAGATGTATACTTTGTAAAGGAACTTAAGTTTAACCTTTTCTCTGTCTCATAAATGTGTGACAAGAAAAACAGTGTTCTTTTCACTGAGACTGAATGTCTTGTTCTATCTCCTGACTTTAAGCTACTTGATGAAAGTCAAGTCTTGCTTAAAGTTCCCAGACAGAACAACATGTACAGTTTTGATCTAAAGAATGTTGTTCCTTCAGGAGGTTTGACTTGTTTATTTGCAAAGGCTATAATAGATGAGTCTAATTTATGGCATAGGAGGCTTGGTCATATAAACTTTAAAACTATGAACAAACTTGTGAGGGGAAACCTTGTTAGAGGTTTGCCTTCAAAGCTCTTTGAAAATAACCATACTTGTGTTGCTTGTCAGAAGGGAAAGCAACACAAAGCTTCTTGTAAGACCAAGCTTGTGAGCTCTATCAGCCAACCCTTACAAATGTTGCATATGGACTTATTTGGGCCAACATCTGTAAGGAGTATCAATCACAAGACATATTTCCTTGTTGTCACTGATGACTATAGTAGGTTTAGTTAGGTTTTCTTTTTGGCCACTAAGGATGAGACTAGTGGGATCCTTAAAACTTTTATTACTGGCATAGAAAACCAAATAAATCATAAGGTTAAAATCATCAGATGTGACAATAGAACTGAGTTTAAAAATAATGACATGAATCAATTATGTGGGATGAAAGGGATTAAGAGGGAGTTTAGTGTTGCCAGAACTCCACAACAAAATGGAGTTGCTGAAAGAAAGAATAGGACACTAATAGAGGCAGCTAGGACTATGCTAGCAGATTCATTATTACCTACTACATTTTAGGCTGAAGCAGTTAGTACTGCTTGTTATGTTCAGAATAGGGTTTTAGTGACCAAGCCTCACAACAAGACACCTTATGAACTATTACATGGTAGACCACCTAGTATAAGTTTTATGAGACCTTTTGGGTGTCCTGTGACTATTCTTAATACCTTAGATCCCCTAGGCAAATTTAATGGGAAGGCTGATGAGGGGTTCTTGGTTGGATACTCTATAAATAGCAAAGCTTTTACGGTATTTAACACTAGAACTAGGAAAGTAGCGGAGAACCTGCACATAACCTTTCTTGAAAATAGACCAAATGTTGCAAGGAGTGGACCAGATTGACTCTTTAATATTGATTTACTAACAAACTCTATGAATTATGAGCCAATTACTGTAGGGAATTAGACCAATAGGAATGCATGTATTAAAGATAATGTTGATACAGTACCTACTCAACAATATATTCTGCTACCATTCTTTCCTGATAGTCCTCAGAACCCAGAGGGTGCAGTTACTGATGATGCTGGTAAAAAGACAACTGAAGAACCAGCAAATGAGGGTGAAACAAATGGTCAAGAGAAGGAATGAGGAGCTTCAAATAAAGAAGGTGACCAGAATGTGCAGGATTTGAGAGCTGAATTGGATAAATTACTTGTTCAACATAAGGAAGGTTATGCTAACAGCACTAACAGAGTTTCTACTGTTAGTCCATCTGTTAGTGCTACTGGGCAAAGTTTTAATAATGTTGATGATCTTCCAATTAATCCTCTTATGCCTGATTTGGAGGATACTATTGATCTTCTAAATAATGGTATCTTTAGTGGTGCATATGATGATGAAGATATGGGTGCAACGGTTGACCTTAACAACTTGGAAACAACCATGAATGTTAGTCCTATTCCCACAACCAAGATTCACAAGGATCATCCTAAAGAGAAAATCATAAGGTGACTCCCACTTTTCAGCACCCATAAACTAGAAAGAAATACCATGTCTGCTCAAGAAAACATGCTATGGTCCAGTTACCATAAAAAAAACAGAGGAGACCACAACCACAATGATTATATCAAAACTGCGTATTTTGTCTGTTTTCTCTCGACAAATAGAACCCAAGAAGGTGCAAAACTTTGAACATATCCAGAGTTGGATAGAGAAATGCAAAGATGGAGTTGCTACAGTTTAGATTTGCGAGAAGGTTAAAGAGATTGTTGATTTACCCAAAGGCAACATGCCATTAGAAAAAAATGGGGTCTAAAGAAAACAAGAAAATGAGAGAGTAATTGTAGTTAGAAACAAGGCAAGACTATGGCACAATGTTATAACCCAAGACAAGAGCAATTGCGATTATGATGAGTTTTTGCTCAAGTTGCAATATGATATAAGCAATCAGGTTATTTTTGCCTATGCAACATTAGGGGTTTTATATTGTGTACCACATAGGATTGTGAAGCGTGCCTTTTTATATGGTTACTAATTGAAGAGGAGGTGTATGTGGTGCCCACCGCCCAATTTTTTGAAGATCTACAGTTCCCTAGACAAAGTTATAAGTAGAAAAATCTTTATATGCTCTAAATCAAGCTCCTAGAGCCTGGTATGAGACCTTGTCTACCTACTTATTGAAAAATAGATTTAGAAGGGGCACTATTAATAAGACTTTATTCATCAAGAAGGACAAATGTGATATCCTATTAGTGCAGGTGTATGTTGATGAAGCATCTTGTTGGTCCACAAAGAAGTCTGTTCTATGTGTTAGAGTTTGAGCATATGATGCATAAGATATTCCGCGATAAGTTTCTATGGGGGAGCTCACTTACTTCTTATGGGTTAGCCAGGTAAAAGCAGAAAGACCGATGAATTTTACATCAGCCATGACAAGTAGTGGCTGCTATATTGAAGACATTTTGATTTCTCTTTAGTAAGGAACATCAAGAGCATCTTTAATAGAGACAAACAAGGCATTGCTCAAGGATGAAGAAGCTGAGGATGTGGATGTTCATTTATACAGATCAATGATTGGATCATTGATGTACTAAATAGCTTCTAAACCAGACATAATGTTTGTTGTTTGTGCTTGTGTAAGGTTCCAAGTTACTCCTAAAGTCTAACATCTTCATGCAGTGAAGAGGATCTTTAGATACTTGAAAGGTCAACCCAAATTGGGACTTTGGTATCCTAGGGATTCACCATTTAACTTGGAAGCCTTTCTAATAGTGATTATGATGCTGAGCTTAGTCTTGCAGGAAATCCCACAACAGGAGTTGTTAATTTCTTTTCTTGGCAAAAGGTGTGATTTCATGGCAATGTAAAAAAAGCACACTATAATAGCACGACGGTCCTACTACTGAAGCAGAGTATGTTGCTGCTGCTAATTGTTGTAGACAGGTTTTGTGGATCCAAATTCAAATGCTTGATTATGGGTTTAATTTCATGAACACCAAGATTTACATTGATAATGAAAGCACCATTTGTATTGTGAAGAATCCAGTGTTTCATTCTAAAACCAAGAACATTAAAATAAGGCACCATTTCATCAGAGATTCTTATGAGAAGAGATGCCATATGTCTCGCTACGTCAAATTAATTAATTGGATTACCTTAATCTCTGAAGATTGATGTTTGTTAGATTTATGATTGGTGTGGTTTGAAGATGGTATTAGTGATGAATTTGGAGTTAAAAAACTGGTAGGAGGTAAGGTTTTAATACTGCTAGGTTGGATTTGAGGTGCTCTTAGCGGGCGAAAGTTTTAGTACAGCTAGGCTAAAGTATTAAAACTGCTGAGGCCACAACTAAGTAATGCTGGTTAACCGTTGGATTACCACGATGAGCGAAATACTTGGTTCAATAAACAATTTTTTCTACTATTATAGTTACCTTTTTTAAACCTGATAATAAGCGTATTCGACTACATCAAGTTCATTCTAATACTCTCGAATACTAAAACACTCTCAAAATTCACAAACCGACTTCAATTTATCACCGACTCCATAAATTAATCATCTATGGCGGATTTGAAGTTTGTTGATCAACACAATATGGTTGCTTGTTTGGAAAGAACAGAAGGGAATGCTGATTTTCATCAAATAGTAGACTTCTTGAATGCTAGCACTATCAGGTATTCTTTAACCATAAGTCCTACTATCAACGCTTCTTATATCGAGGCATTTTTTGGGCTAAACTGCTTCGTCCAAAATAGTCAATAATGAAACACAAGTACATGCCAAGGTTGATGAAAAGACTAAGTAATAATAGAATCAATAGTAGTGAGAATCTTCACTTTTAATGATGAGGATGGTGTTACTATCCAACAAATTATTGAATTTTTTTGGAAACCTTTCATTAATGGGATTATGAAAATTGTTCCTGATAAACTTACTTTTTCATAAAGCTTTCTTTTCCCCCCCAATGGAAGTATCTTAATACATACCAACTTACATTGTCAAATGTGCAATAATCTACTGCTTGAATGAGTTTTCGCAACTAAATTATTGCTTCACAATATATGTTTGGGCAAATAATCAAAGTTTAATTTTTATTAATTAATTTTTGATGGTATGTTAAGAAACTTGGATCCAAATTCTAAAAAGTTTTATGATTTTATCTAAGGTTATAAACAACTGTATTTTTGAGATAACCAAGTTAAAATTGCAGAACCATTTAAATGATACTTAGAACCCCTAAACAAACGTCAAAAGTATTTGCTAATATGAGAAAGAAAAGGAAAGGTTTTTTCAGGGACAGTATACTCAATTATTTTCAAAAGTTTTGTTGGTACCACAAGTAGTTGAGGGTGAAGGTTCAGGACAACCCTCTGAACCCTAACCACCATCTTTAACTGCTCCTCCCTCTTAGGAAGAACAAGTTCATGCTGTTGCCACATCTCATCCACAAAAGACCCAAACACCTAGGCAAGCCAAAATAGGTCGGGACACTGAGATACCCCAGT
Source organism: Tanacetum coccineum (assembly GCA_026074375.1). NCBI lineage: Eukaryota > Viridiplantae > Streptophyta > Magnoliopsida > Asterales > Asteraceae > Tanacetum > Tanacetum coccineum. Next base: position 51,624 of record BQNB010017837.1, read on the forward strand.
CTGGTGGTCCCCCTGAAAAGGTTGGTGATGAGGATATCCATAAGGAGTTGGGTGACAGAGTGAAAAGGGCTGCCACTACTGCTGCTAGCTTAGATACAATGCAGGACAGTGGTAACATCCTTAAGACCCAATATACGACAATACCTAATGCACCTCTTTCTTAGGAAATTGGTACAAGTGGTAGTCCTAGGTGCCAAGAAGCCATAAGGGGTACTATTGCTCAGACTAGGTCTGAGAGGGTACCTACACCTTCCTATGATTCACCTCACCTAGGAGGTAACACGCCTGGAAGTGATGAGGAAAGACTTGAACAAGATAATTTGACAGATTTTGTACCACCAACACCCTATGATTCACCTCTCTTAAGAGGTCACACACCTGGAAGTGATGAGGGTAGACCTAACATAAATGAATTGATGGCTATTTGTACAAACTTGTCAAACAGGGTTCTTGCCTTGGAAACATCAAAGACTGCTCAAGATTTGGTGATCAACAAGTTAAAAAAGAAAGTCAAAAGATTGGAAAAGAAGCAAAAGGTAAGAACTCCAAGGATGAAACTCTTCAAGATTGGTACCTCCAGGAGAAAGAGTTTGGATAAGGAGAATGTATCCAAACAGGGGAGGAATTTAAAGACAAGGCCAGTGTTTGAAGAAGGTGATTTTGATGATGACTTTGATGATATTGATGATATGGTGAATGAAGCAATGGATAATGTTGAAGGGGATACAGTTAATACTGCTACTACTAGAGTTAGTGCTGCTAGTGCATCAGCTACTACTACAGGTGTATCTATTAGTACTACTGAACCAAGAACACCTCCAACAACTACTACAACTGCATTTAAAGATGAGAATCTTACTATTGCTCAAACACTTGTAAAGATGAGAAGTCAAAAGGATAAGGAAAAAGGAAAAGGAGTTGCTTTTAGAGCTGCACAAGAAGAATCTGCTAGACTAACAAGAATTCTTCCAACTATTAATCCAAAAGATAAAGGCAAAGGCATTATGCAAGAGCCTGAAAAGCCTCCAAAGAACCCAAGAAAGGCTCAGATTCAGATGGATGAAGAGCTGGCTATGAGATTACATAAAGAAGAAAAGGCTGCACTAGGAAGAATGCAAAGCGATAGGGCTGCACAAGAAGAAGCATCTAATGCTGCTTTGAACTTGCAGAATATGAATGATGACAAGCAAAGAAATGGATGCAGATTCTCTATTAGCCGGCAAGACTTCAAGAAGAAGCAATAGAGCAGTTTTCTATTGATTAGCAAGCTAATAATTTTAGTGGAGACAATATGCAAGAAAGGAAGAGGGTTATTTGTTTGCACAACGAGGGCTGAACACATCAGAAACAAAAACACCTACCAAAACACAATTAGAAACAAGATGATTACCTTTCTGAAAAAACATGGTTAAGGTTCACGTTACAATCAACTGAAGAATAAGATTTTGAAGAAAACCATGACACTGTAAGAAAAAGAAGCAGAAGGGATCAAGGACTTAGGTATCCTAAAGATTTGAAGTGGTCAAAGACAGTAGAAAAGGTAAAGCTGAAGGCAATAGAAAGAAAATAGTTGCTATGAAAAGAAAAGGTGAAAAACTTGATGATGAAAGTGTCAAGAGACAGAAGATAGAGGATGATGATGAGAAGGAAGAGCTTAGAGCTTATTTGGATATAATTCTAAGAGATGATGAAGCTGTAAATGTTGAATCATTAACTACAAAATATCCAATAGTTAACTAGAAGACACACATTCTGACAGAAAACATAATGTATTATCAAATCATCAGAGTTAATGGAAGTTCTAACAATTACAAGATATTCAGTAAAATGCTTGATGATTTTGACAGACAAGGTGATTAGATCTATAATAGGTAGGTTTAAAGAAAGATTGAGACTGCAAAGCCCCAGAAGGAAAAGAACTGATTCATTGGGAGATCCACATTACAGTGTTTGAACCCAGTGAAGTAAGAAGAAATCCTGGAAAAGCACAACAAGGACTACACATTGATCAGCTGGAGATTATTTGATTCATGTGGAGTTCATGTATTACTGATGGATACTGGAATTGCTATTCACATACTGATAGAGAAGACATATCCTATACACAAGAATACTTCCAAGAATGGCTGAGTAAAAGACTAGAATTTTGATCATGAGTGTGAAATTGCATACGAGCTTCTCAGGTTTACAACAGATCACAACTTCCGAAGTAGAAGAGTGATTGGATACATCCTCGCTAGTGATACAATATATGCAGTATGAAGAAACTTGATGATTAACAAGATGAATATCAAGTTTAGGGGAGGATTATTGGGAATTAGAGGCTTCTACGACTTAATGTTTTGCTTGGTTCAAGATTTGGTGCTGGCAGGCTAGATGACGATTAGAGAAAAACAGTCAAAGTCCTAAGTACTGTGTAGTTAATAGTTTTAGATGCTGCTGCCAGTACAAAGTGATAGTACTGTCAATTTTTATTAGTACCGTTAGTGATAAAAGTATAGTACTGTGCTAATGTGATATGCATGAGATATATTAGGAATTGATATGCATTATCAGTAGACGCGTTTTGTAAGCCCATTAAGGTTTCTTGGTGTATAAAAGAAACCCTACGACATAGATCTAATAGATATAATTTTTCATATATAGTTTTCATAACAGTCATAGTTTATAGCTTCAAGGTTATTTTGTAACCCTATCACTATTCAGAGTGATCATTTTATATTGAGGCTGAAAGTTTAGTAAAATTATGTTTACTGTTTTATTGTTCTTCTTATTATTGCAAACTAGTTTCCGCATAGTTTGTGATATTATCAATCTTAGTTTCTACTATAGTTGTTTTGGATCTATCCAACACAACTAAGCCTTAACAAGCTAAGCAAGATCTATTCAGAAGGGATCAACACAACAATTTACTTCCCTCTCACCTAATGATTAGCCGTTGGTTTTATGCGAACGTAGATGTGATCGAGCATGCATGTCTATTCCATTGTTACAGCCATGTATGCATGTCTCAGCTGCCTCGTTGGTTTATGACTTTTGGTGAAAGTTAGAAGGTTCCTACCATATATAATTCTTCATCCTAACTGTTGGTTAAATTCGAATGGGTACGTGATCCGTACATTAAATGTTCCTATTCGTCATTACAAAAACCATGTATGTGTGCTTCAGCTAGCCTTGGTGAGAGGTACACTCTCTGGTGAAAGATTGTAGGATGATCAACCGTAAGCCGTTCCATACAAAAAACCCATGTTTACCTTTATAAACTTGTTACTCCTTGGCTTTAGTGGTAGAGATGTGTATCCTTACCAAGCTTATGATAGAATACTCGTCACGACCGAGCAATTGAGCGAATTAGTTACATGTTACCACATAGATTAGTTGAGTGATTATGAGTCATTTTTTCTGTCTCCTATTTTCTTGAGTGTGTTAGGTTGTGTACATGTAATCTATCAAATAAAATACTTTAAAAAACGGAAAATATCCTTAGGGATACATTTTTATAGACTTCTAAAGGCTACTTGAAGGACAAGTAGATTCAAGTGGGGGGATATTTTGAAGACATTTAAATAACGTCATATTATAGATCAAGTTTATCCCATGTTATTAACCCATTTTGTATAATTATTTTAAAGAATTGTTACTTAATCGATTTATTTAAGAATTGCAGTAATTACGGAGTACTTGGTGAATATTAGCAAAAGGCGTGCATTCTGGAGCTTAAACGAATATATTTTGAAGATTATAATTTCTAAAAACCAATAATACTAAGTACTTTTGCAGTCTTTACTTTTTATGCACTTTAAAAATATTATTGTCAGTTCTGGAATACGGCGTATTCATTAATTTGATACGGCGTATCCAACAGACTGACTCGTATTTAGTTTGTTTAGTTTAATTTAAATTAACAATAGATGCCAAGATAGGAATGCACTTTTTTCCTATTTTACACAGGACCTCGTGAAAGAAATATCGTGAATATTGGTGGGAGGAAATTACAAATCTAGAGATCATGAAGTGTTGGAGTCTTGAAACTTCAAGGCGGTTGTTCAACACACAATCTTGCTCATAAACGCAAATTGGAGAATCTACCGAGCAAATATCAAGGGTAGTTTCTCATTCTAATTCTTTTAATTCCGTTATTTTTAATGATTTTATCTATACAACGAGAGACATTGTATAACTCAGTGGGGGGTGGAATTAAGAATATTTACTTACCTATTTTTCACTATTAAAATGATCATAATGCTTATGATTATGCTCAAAATTTTAAAAAAAATATTCAAGCATACTTTTTTGAAATTTACTTGATACATATCCCGCACAGTTACAATACCCCTTGTTAGCTCTTGTAAACAATTTTAGCCTTTCCGTTTCCAAATTGTTTACCCAAAATCCACAAAATAATAAGTGTGCCGGGTGATGTAGTGGACTTTAAGAACTTGGCTTGGTAACTCACGTCGAGACCAGACAAAAATGAGTATTATGTGAATTTAATTTTGAGTATAACTTGTTGTAAATTGGTAAATTTTAGATCACACAACAAAACGCAAATACAAAACCCAAATCAACCTATCCAAGTTGTTTTATTAACTAACTAAACACAACTCAAAAAATACAACACCGTAGGTAACCACCAATATTAAACCAATTATTCCACTCTCAAATCTTTAAGAGTGAAGATCCACTAGAGACAACCCCGTTCAGAGCCAATCCTAGGAACTAACACCAATTATTTGTTTCGTTACGAAACCCTTACAACCATAACCTCTACTGGACCTGGCCCTGATACTTAGTTTAATATACAGTTGCATAGTTGCTTTAAAGGTAAAGTTTGTAATTCTCCAAGTCTTGTTTCATTTTCTATCTTTAAGTGCGGTAGGAAATTTGTAACATGCAAATGAAGAATGTATATTACAGTCCCAAAACTCAGTGAATTTTACTACCATCACAATTAATGGTGGTCCGAAGACAAAGGAACTATCGAAGTATTATCTCCGGGAATTATTATGATCGTGAAGATGGTGAAACTACTCCGAGTTTCGTATATAGTTAGATTAAAAAATTTTCGAAAAATGAGAAAAATTGCAACAACAAAAAAGAGAGAAAGAAAGTTTGAAGATAATCATTTCGCAAAGAGCATTACCGAAGGAATTTACAACAAGATCGATTATTCCGATGATACTCAACAGAAATCAAACGATGTAGAGTATTGTACAAAGTGTAGAGATCACTCATTTACCTTGTAAGTATGTAAAAGTTATGGGACGAATTGTGAAGTTTTGACCGTTATGGGAACGCCAACTTAGGTTGTTGTATTTGATCTATGATCAAGATGTTGTAAATAGTCATGTCTTTATCATGGTAACGGTCAGGAAAAAGGGTCTAGCACCTGTGTATCTTAGTCATATAATCTGAATTGTTTCGTATTATTTATTTAAAAACAATTTACTTCCCTACTCACCTAATGATTAGCCGCTGGTTTTACAAAACAAAAAAACAGCCGCGATACGTTAAGTGATCGAGCATGCATATCTATTCCGTCGTTACGGCTGTATGCATGTCTCAGGTGCCTTGTTGGTTTATGACTTTTGGTGAAAGTTAGAAGGCTCATACCCTATATCATTCTTCAAACCTAACCATTGGATTAATTTGAAAAGGGAAGTGATCGAACCCGACATGACTATTCCGTCGTTACTTTAACTTCTGCATCTGCTATGTATGGTGTGGCTTCAACTGCCAATATTGGGGTGGTACTCTGGTGAAAGATTGTACCTGACTCAACCGTAAGCCTTTCCATACAAAAAACCCTATATTTAAACCTATATAACACATTTTACTCTACCTGGCTTTAGTGGTTGGAGAATGTGTAAGTCCTTCAAGCTTATGATAGAATACTCATCAGCGACGAGCAATGAAGCGAGATTAGGGTACATGTTACCGACATAGAATAGTTGAGATGATTTGAGTGTTTTTCATCTTCCTATTTTCTGAGGTGTTTTGATTGATGTGATTGATAATAAGATCAAGATAAATGCTTTAAACAGGAAAAAAAATATCCTCAGGGTTACATATTAGAAACTCTAAAGCTACTTGAGGGCCAAGTAGGATTCAAGTGGGGGGAGTATTTTATGACAACAATAACGTCTATTTATTAATAGCATCAGTTTATCTATGTTATTAACCCATATTGTATATTTATTTCAAGAATTTTTACTTAATCGTATATATTTGAGATAGTAGTAATTTACGGAATATTGGCATGGTGAATAATTAGCAAAAGTGCCGCAATTCTTGGAGCTTAAAGAAGACATTTAAAAGATTAATGATTCGACAACCAATTACGCCGTATCAATCAAGAAGAATCACGGCGTATCCGAGCCTGCACTCTGGTCCATTCAACGACCACCAAGGCACTAAAGCTCAATAACGCCGTATCTAGAGAAGAACCAATTTACGCCGTATTTGAAATATGGAATATAATATTCTGGAAGTATATCAGCGTTGGTCCTACTCAAGAAATCCCCAATACGTCGATATCCAATCCTTGGATAACGCCGTATCGAACCCGACTATCCTCAGAATTTATATCTCAAAACTCAAAAACGATTATTTAAGTAGTGCTAATCATATCTCGGATACCTAAAACCATAAAAGTCAATTTTCCAAAGGAATAAAAATACTTGCAGAGGATAGGTCGAGAAACGTTATTAATTCCAGTAAGAGACAACTTTATAATTCTCCTTATACTTTAGTAAATGTTTAGTTTTTGGTATCATTCTTAACCTCGGTTTAGTTTTATAACCATTGCTAAATAATTTGCTAATTGTATTTATTATGAAGTTTGAAGGCTAATACCTTTGGTATTAGCCAATATTATGAAAGATCTGAAATGTTTGGTATTTGTTTATCTCGATGTCTGGATTTATGATGAATTCTTGTTTATGTTTATCAACTAACTTGTTTTACCACGCCTTTTGTTATAGTGACCTATCATTCTACTTGATCTAGTGACACGACCAAGTGAATCTAGAGTCTAGGATAGCCTCCATATAGTAAAATTATACCTCTAGAATCATAAGGATCACAAATATCACTTTCTAAATCTGTGTCTATGATACGCTTTCGAGTTAACTAGTTAATTGTATATAGTCAAATGGTTTATTGATCGTGTTTGAACTATAAGTGAGAACCTAGATTAATTCAACAATAACGTTCTGATTCCATTGGATAGATTGGATAAGTGTACTAATAGTGTATAAATCACCGCTAGTGAGTGGGATACAAGATATAAATAGGGTAAAGTCCTATGAGCTAGGGTTTAACACTATCACCATTGCTTTAATCCCTAAGATAGTGAATATAATCCAGCTAATAAGGATGCTTTATTTATGCCGATGCTTTAATATGACAGAATTAATGGTGTCTAGTTCAATAGGAGAAAGTAACCGCTAAGTCTTAAGACAGACATGCCACCGTCCGAGAGAAGAAATCGTTGCACCTTAAATAAACAAACCAAATTTCTAATCAGATTAATAATGGTTCATTACAATTTTCTTATATTTGGCTCGACCGCTCTTTTATCTTTTGTTTATTTGCTTGTGTGGGTTAAAGTGCCTTGAATTGATTGTAGTCACCAACTAAACCGTTCCATCTCGTCATGCTGAATAACCCACCCTATTTTCCCATAGAATTAGATTAGGACAGACATAGTGTTTAGAATATAATAACATTAACATAGATTTAGATAACCGAAGATAATAAATAAATTGATATATTTAAACCTCGCTTCAAGTGTTCGAACACCCTACTTAACCACAGAAACTACTACCGATCGGGATACACTCACAGGCCCGTTCAAGTGTTGTATTTGGTTTAGTCGGCAAAATATAAATTTAAAACTTGAATCAATAAAATATACACCACACAACGACACATCAACCACCACCCCAATGACTGATGCTGCCATCAAGGCATTGATAGCCCAAGGCGTGGCTAATGCTTTGGTTGGGCGAACAATTCAAAGAAACACTAACCTCAATGACGAAGGAATCTAATGTACTGGTAAGTGGTATTAACGAGGCCTATTGCACACTACTACTCGTGAAGTGCACCTACAATTGACGTCCCAAAATGCCTAACCTTCTTTAACTATCAAGTGTAAATTATGGAGTTGTTTGTCTAACTCAATGGTTTGAAAGAATGGAGTCTGTTTTCCATATCAGTAACTGTGTAGTCGAGAATAAAGTCAAGTTTGCTACTTGCACTCTTCATGGAATTACCTTAACATGGTGGAACACCCATGCAAGAATAGTTGGCAGATGCCAGCTTACGGTATGCCTTGGAAAACACTTATGAAGATGATGATTGCTAAGTATTGTCCTCAAAATAAGATCAAGAAATTGGAGATAGAGATTTGGGATCTGAAGGTGAAGGGTACTGACTTGGCAAGTTATACCCAACACTTTCAGGAACTAGCATTGATGTGCGGGAGAGTGTTCCTCGAAGAGTCAGATGTGGTGGAAAAGTATGTGGGTGGATTACCTGACATGAACCAAGGAAATGTGATGTCCTACCAAACCCAAGACAGAATGGAGGAGGCTGTCGAAATGGGCAACTATCTAGAAGGATCAAAAACATTCATACGTTGGCGTGAGCGTGAAGAATGAAACAAAAGGAATCTCAGATGAAACTTCAGAAACAATCAAACCAACCACAAAAAAACAAAGGCAAACCACTGGTTCGAGTGAGCAATAACACTTTTGGGCCTAGGATAAAAGGGAGTATAGTGGAATCCCTCGCCAAAGTGTTTCCAAGTGTGTAACAACCACCATAATGGGTCCCGTGTACACCGAAGTGGACCACAATGTGCAACAAGGTATGGGCCGACCACTGGCCCAGAATGCAGGAGTTCTAGAAATGCTAACACTGGTAACAACCAGAGAGCTACTAGGGCTAATCAAAAGGGTACCGGTTGTTATGAATGTGGTGCTTAAGGACATTTTAAGAGGGAATGCCCAAAGCTGAAGAACAAAAATCATGGTAATTAAGGTGGGAATGGCAATGCTCTAGCAAAAGTGTATGTGGTGGGCAATGCGGGGACAAACCCAGACTCAATGTCGTCACGGGAACGTTTCCTTCTAAACAAACCCGCATGCTCATCTTATTTGATTCTGTTGAGCCGATAGAGTTTTGTATCTACTGCATTTAAGCTCCACCTAATTGATTTCCCAACACACCAACTACAATAACCATTATTACGATGTTTTGAACTTAGCCGTACGGAAAATAATCGAGATAACACTATCATACGGGTTGTACATTACACTTCTTAAAATCATCCCATCAAATTCGACCCTTAAATGCGTCTCGGAATATCTTGTAAGTTTGTAAACGTAATAATTGGTATGGATCGTTGGCAACTGTACCAAATGCAGTCACTAGTTTAGTGATTGAGAGAACTCGTTTCGAATTTCCCTAGGAAATGAAACCTTAATCGTTTGTGGTGACGGAAGCAACCGAGGAAATGAGGCTCATTTGAACATCATCTCGTGCACTAAAACACAGAAGTACATGCTAAAAGGATGTCAAGTCTTTTTGGCGCATGTTACACAAAGTGAGACCGAAGACCAGTCGAGGAGAAGCGACTTTAGGATGTTCCCAATCATTCGGATTTTCCTGAAGTAATTTCCTAAGACTTTTTTCGGGTCATCCACCTACACAACAGTAGAATTCCAGATCGATTTGATACCTGAGTTGCAATGCACCTGTAGCACGGACCTTATCGATTATCTCTTCCGAAATGAAAGAGTGTTAAGCAAACAGCAAGAACTATCCGATCAAAAGGCTTATATAAGACCTAGTTCCTCACTTGGGGAGTTCGCGGTTCTTGTTTGACAAGAAGAAGGAATGGATCATTTCGAAGAGCAAATGCAATCGACTAACGCGAAGTTGAACCAAGCAACACTTTAAAGAATCGATATCGCACTCCCGGATGTATGACGATTTATATGAATCAACTTCAAGGATCGAGTGGTCTACTCGAAGATCGATATTTTATAATCGGGATACATCATGTTACGAGTTCCGTGAAGGAGACATTCCGAAAACCGCATTCAGTACTCGTTTATGGATCATTAAGAATTCTAAAGTTATGCCATTTGGTTAAACCGAACGCATACCGACAATATTTATGGATCTCATGAATCGGTGAGGCAAGCCAATTTAAAAAATTTTGATTGTCATTATGACGCTATCCTCATTCTACCTCGAAGAAACCAAGGAAGAACATAAGAACATCTTAAATTAATCTTAGATTTGCTAAAAGAAAGAGAGTTGTATGCAAATTCTCTAAATGTAATTTTGTATTCCCAAGGGTATAATTTCTTGCCACGTGATTGATAGTCAAAGGCATTCACAGTGGATCCCGCCAAGATCTGTAATCCATAAAAGGATTGGGCATCTCCTAACGACTTCCAATGGAATAACGACAGATCTATAGGACTTAGCCGATTATTATCGGAGATTCATCGAAGGATTTTCGAAGGTTGCTAAGCCGATGACCAAGCTTACTCAGAAGAAAGTCGCCTTTGAATGGGGTGACAAGAAAGAAGCAACTTTTCAGACTTTAAAGAATAAGTTGTGTAGCGCACCTATTTTAGCTCTTACCCTCAAGGATTTTGAGAAACTTTCATTGTTTAAATGTGATGCGTCGCATAAAGGGTTGCGTGCGGTGTTGATGCAAAACGAGAAGGTGATTGCTTTTGCATCACGACAATTGAAGATTCAAGAGAAAAATGATACTAATCATGATTTGGAACTTGGTGCAGTGGTGTTTGCTCTAAAGATTTGGAGGGTAACTTACTGTAAGGAACCAAGTGTACGGTTATCAACACGATCCCAAGAGTTTACAACACATACTTGATCAAAAGGAGTTGAACATGAGGCAACGTCGTTGGTTAGAGTTGCTCAGTGATTACGATTTTGAAATTCGTTATCACCCGGGGAAAGCAAACATATTGGCCGATGCCTTAAAGCCTAAAGAACGGGGAAAGCAAACGTAGTGGCCGATGCCTTAAGCCGTAAAGAACGGAATAAGCGATTACGGGTTCGAGCCTTAGTCATAACTATTGGTTTGAATATCCCCAAATAAATTTTGAATGCTCAGACTGAAGCACGGAAACCAAAGAACATCAAGAACAAAAAAGTTGAAACCACGCGCGGATGGAACTCTATGCTTAAATGGCAGGAGTTGGTTATCCTGTTATGGCGATTTGAGAACTATGATCATGCACGAGTCCCACAAGTAAAAATACTCTATCCATCTAGGTTCTGACAAGATGTATCAGGACTTAAAGAATCTATATTGGTGGCCCAATATGAAGGCCGACATCGCCACCTATGTTAGCAAATGTCTGACATGTGCTAAGGTCAAGGCTGAACATCAAAGGCCATCGGGTTTGTTGGTACAACCCGAGATACCTCAATAGAAGTGGGATAATATCACCATGGATTTTATCACGAAGCTTCCTACGTCGTCACAAGGTTATGACACCATTTGGGTGATTGTTGACCGACTTACTAAATCCGCAATCTTCGTACCAATGAGGGAAACCGATCCCATGGAAAAATGGCAAGAATGTACCTAAAAGAGGTAGTCACAAGGTATGGGATACATGTATCAATCATTTGTGATCGCAACCCTAGGTTCGCATCAAATTTCTAAAGGTCACTTTAGAAGGCCTTGGGTACGAATTTAGATATGAGTAGTGCGTGTCATCCATAGACTGACGGACAAAGCGAGAGGACTATTCAAACTCTCGAGGATATGCTACGTGCTTGTGTGATTGACTTTGGAAATGGTTGGGTTAAACATTTTCCATTAGTTGAGTTTTCATATAACAATAGTTATCACGCTAGCATCAAGGCTGCACCATTTGAGGCACTTTACGGTCGAAAGTGTCATTCACCTGTTTGTTGGTCCGAGGTTGGAGAAGTTTAACTCACCGATCCAGAAATAGTTTCAAAGGAGACAAACCGAGAAGGTCATTCAGAATAAGCTAAGGATTCAAGCCCTACGGGACCGACAAAAAGTTACCGATTAAAGCGTAAGCCGATGGGATTATCAAGGGTGAGTGGATGAAAGAGTGTACGATTGAAGGGTCGGGGCGTGTGAAGGGGGTACGGGCAGCTTGTCGGAGTAGGAGATCTCAGTGGGTGATTTCTATCACGAGTAGATGGGTAGTGCGTCGCGAGCACGTGATTTTACTGTGCCAGTAGACACACCTCAGAGTACATGAGTCACAGATTACTCTAACTAGTGTGTTACAAGTGAGCCTTCATACTCAGTTTAAAGTTAGGAAACATCAAAAGGCTATGTAAGCATAAAACAGGCTAAGTTAAAACTCGTTGCTACAAGCTTGATCTTCCTCAAGAGTTGAGCAGGGTTCACAATACGTTTCATGTATCCAACTTGAAGAAATGTTATTCCGATGAACCATTAGCCATTCCGTTGGACGGACTGCATATTGATGATAAGCTTCGTTTTGTGGAGGAACCCCGTAGAAATCATGGATCAAAAAGTCAAATGGTTAAAGCAAAGCCGTATCCCAATTGATTAAAGGTTTCAGTGAACTCTATAGGGTCAGGAGTTCACATGGGAACGGAATACCAATTCAAAAGAAATATTCGCATCTCTTCACTAAACTCGTACCGTCGTCAAGTGTCGCGACTTGAGCCTTGGGTAAAGGCTCTTATAACGGGAGGAGACTATAACATTTCACATTTTCAGGTCATTTTACGACTTCAATTATTCCATTATTTATTTTTAGGATTTTGCGCGTTTACTTTTAATTTTTATTGTTAAGTTAAATCGCGTAAACTAAAAATGAGCATTTAACGTAAATGGGCATCAAACAAATAAATGTTTACGTCAAGTAAGTGTTATAAAGTTATTAGGATGATAATTTATAACTTTACGCTTTTTATTTTTATTGGTTACGTAAAACGTTTACGTAACGCAATAAAACTACACTTTTGCATGCATGGCAAACCATAAACCCATATATATTTCAACAAATACCCACTAATACCTATGATACCCAAAAATTTCATAATCTCTTAATCAAATCAGCCCTAAACCGAATTTCATGCATACCATACTTGAAATTAAAACCTATACCTCCACTAACGCTATTAAACAACCATTGTTGTTAACCAATGGATCAAACCACCACCTTTAACCACCTTTCTTGTCCCCTTTGTGTCCAAACTCACGGCTAGACAAGAACCAAAGAGAAAGAAATCAAATGACAAGCATGCTAGTATTGTCTTATCACCTCTTACAAGACAAGAGACATGTCCCTATTCTTACAAGCCCTAAGTGAGTTTTAAACCATTTTTCTTGTCTCCTTGTAACCCAAAACCGGACGCACACTACTACTTACCATAAACCTTGGTTGGTTTTTGCTAAATGGTATTTCACTTCATACTTGACTATAAATACTTTCCATAAAGTAAGTATATCACACACACTTCATTTACAAGCATAAAACTTAAATTATTTCTCTCCTACACTTATCCATACCCACGGCTCACCATACATATATTTTGTATTTTTGATTTCTAAGGTATTTCAAGTGTACAAGGTTCATTGTTAGACATATCTAAGGTGTATTGGAAGATTGGTTAATTGGTTACAAGGTTTTAATATCAAGAAGAAAGCTAAGGTTTCTATAATTGAAATTAGGGTTTTCTTGTTTTGGAAGTTTGGGTTTTCTTGATAAGTTAGGGTTTAGACTTTGTTTCTCTTCATCATCCATCTTGTTAAGGTCTTCTAAGAACCTTAAACTTTTCATATTATTAATTTATGTTTTATATAATTGTTATATAGTTAATCATCACCTATGGTATTTTATAAGTTTATAAAATGGATTTTCACATATGTATAAATTTGAATTTCATTTTTAGTTTGATGTTATGATGCTAAAATAATGATAGAAGGCAAGAACACACTTTGTATAACTATTTGTTAATTTATAAAACTAGTTTATAAATTAATTATATAAAATTTTATTTATTATGTTATGAATAAATAATGTGAAGACTTGTTATTCTTGGACATATTCTTGGACATATTCTTGGACATATATTACAGGACTATAAATATACACAAGTTATTTTAGTAATCATAAAGTAGAGGACTTGTAGTAATTTAGTTAAGTGAAAAAGTGTATAAAACAAGTTTATAAAATTAATTATATAAAAACTAAAAGGCTATTGTTTTAATTTTACATATAAAATAATTACTTTATATTTTATTAAAATAGTACATTCCGTGACGATTCTAAGCATTTAGAAAACTCGAAAATCCGAATTATAACGAAGAAGTTACGTTATTTACATGTTTACGATAAAAAGTATTTTTATAAAAGTATTTTTATAAAAATATGTTATTGTTCATAACAGTGAGTTTTTGGAAAATATTTTTTATATATAGAACTTTTAATTACGAAGACATGAACATAAGAATTATTAAAAACCGAATTAAAACGAATGAGTTATGATTTTTACGAGATTACAACAATTAATTATATAAAAGTGGTTTTATATAATTTTACAAAAACAGTAAAAGTTACTGTTCACCAATAGCTAAAATATTATAAATATAATATTTTGATAGATTTTCTTAGTACGAAGCCATGAGCATAAAGAACGTATAAAACGGAGTTCAAACGAAAAAGATATAAGGTTTATAAAACCTTATGCACTATTTTTATGAAATAAATTAAATTAATTATATAATATCATTATATAATTACATAAAGGTGTTAAAACAATTATTATTTATAAACGATTAATTGTTGAACAAATATAACATTTTTGCAAATACAAATACATGAACATTATTTTACAAAGTACAAATTTATATTGTTTAATTTTATAAATTAAACAAACATGTTTAGGTGGTGATGTAACTATATAGAATTATATGTTGTGTTAGTTATTCAAAGTACATGGTACTCATACAACCTATATTTAATTAGGTTGCATTCGGACTGCGTGACGAGTTTCACACTATTTGATTTAAATAATCAATTCATTCACTGAGGTGAGTTCATAGCCTCATGTTTTACAATTATAATGATTTACAACTTTTGGGGTGAGAAACATGCATTGTTTTACAAATTGGACACAAGTGTACATTTTAACATGATTACGTGTTTGCCTAAGTAGCGATAACCAACTGAGCCCATTATCATGAACTGTCAATTACTTAGTGTAAACGCGAATGTTATAAATAGATATATTTGGGAATGACCTCCCCGTTCGGGTGAGTAGCGCTCACTGTGCCGGTTTGCCGGATAACGGGCGTATACCATGTTGGATTTGAGATGTTGCGGGTTAGAACATCATCAAGGGTAATGTAGGCAATTTATATTGTAATTCATACATGTCGAGCTTTAGTGTCATGAGCTTAGGGATACGTAATTACATTTTGTGATGTTTGCATTTGTTGCAATATCATACACTTAGAAATCTTGCGGTCCCCTGTTATAGTTACATAAACCTGTGAATTCACCAACTTTATGTTGACGTTTTAAAGCATGTTTTTCTCAGGTCATTAAGGTACACGTGCAAGGGATACATTGGTGGTCTATCTTTTTGGGAGTCATGCATAAAGATTTAGAGGCATTACATTTTGTGGATATTTGTTATGATCTAAAATCTTTTCATTGAACAAGCTAAGACGTTGAGCTTTTGTATTAAACAATTTATGAAATCCAATGTATCATTTTTAAAACGACTCATTTAGAGGTCGTTTTCTTATATACTTGTGCTATTGATCTATGATGTAATGCTCTCGGACCCTTATTCCGCTGCGACCCTATTTGGGGGTGTTACAGATTGGTATCAGAGCCAGGTTATAGAGAACCAGGTAAAATGTTTTTTACTTGGACTATAACCGTTTTCAAACATTGCATTATACAAAGGGGTTTTCACGGGATATACACTCACTAGTTGTTGCATTAGTTGATCATACTAGATGTTGTCATGATTGATATACATGTTATAATATACTATGTATATTATTATAAGGGTCTTATATTGTTATTTATATAAGCTACTTTTGTTTTGTCACAGATATAGTCATGTCATCAGACGAGGCATCGTCTGGGTTACTTACACATCCATATCGAGTGATTATGAGGAGCCGTCAGATGCAGGTTCTCCTGGAGTCGTTGTATACGGATACGACGGACTACCCAGCATTGAGTGGACCCACATGTGGAGGCCGCTCTTGAGGACCCACCATCACCGGATTACGTGCCTGTCCCTGAGGAGCCAGAGCAGGCACCACTTTCACCAGACTACGTACCAGGACCAGAGTACCCCGAGTACTTGGCCCTATCTGATCTCGTTGAGGATCAGCCTCATGTTGCTGATGCTTTACCCACAACCCTATCTCCGAGCTACATTGCTGATTTCGATCCAGAGGATGAGTCAGAGGATGGTCCCATGGACTATCCAACTGACGGAGGAGATGATGATGATGATTCGTTTGGGGATGATGCTGACGATGAGGACGGGGAGGAGGCCTCTGAGGATGATGAGCACCTAGCTCCGGCCGACTCTACTACTGTTTCTCCAACTGTTAACCTTGTCCCCTCCGCTGAGGATACAGAGCCATTTGAGAATGATGAGTCTGCAGCTGCACCACCACCACCACCTGCATACCGTACTACTGCTAGGATGTATGTTTGATCCCAAGCACCTATACCATTTCCTTCTAAGGAAGAGGTTGCTAGGATTCTTGCCATACCTACTCCACCACCATCTCCACTCACTCCATTATCATCACCACTTTCTCAGATACCCTCACCACCATTTCCTGTACCATCACCACCTATTACTAGCCCTACTTACGCTGAGGCACCTTTGGGCTGCAGGGCAGTCGGGATCCGGTTGAGGACTGCATCACCACCACCATTACCATCACCACCATTACCACCACCATCATCACCCTTGTTGCCACCAGTTAATCGTAGGGAGGAGGTTCCCGTGGCTGACTTACCGCCTTAGAAGAGGCTATGTTTGACTGCTCCTATACCTAGGTTTGAGGTAGGGGAGAGTTCGATAGCCGCTACTGCCAGACAACCTGGTTTGGGGGCTACTCGCACTACCGACTATGGTTTTGTCAACATGGTAGATGACGCTTCTAGACATCATGTGCCGAGGGAGGTTGAATATGGTATCACTGACACTTGGGATGAGTTTGTGGATGCCATTTAGGAGGGAGCACCGATGACCCTGGAAGGGGTCAATGCTAGAGTGACTGAGCTTGCTGAGACTCGTGAGCGAGACATTTAAGATCTCAATGCTTATCAGGAGGATGCACATGACAACCAAGCTCATTTATCAGGCAGATTTGACATATTACTCAAGGATAAACAGTTTCACCAGCAGACAGTTATGTTGACGAAGGACAAGGCCCTGGTTTCCCAAGAGGCATAGGCATAGGCTATGGGCTACATTGCGACAGTTCACTATGAGCTTCAGGCATATAGAGCTCACACTCAGATACAGGATCTTCACATCAGTTCGCAGGAGACATTGACAGTGACCTTGGTTGCTCAGGTTTCA
>BQNB010017838.1:0-67045 GCA_026074375.1 Tanacetum coccineum
TTTTTTTGTTTTACAAAAAGTGAGAATGTGTGTTATTTAAGTTTAAATATGTGACACAAATACACTTTTAGTGTAAAAGAGGGGTAAAATCTGGACCCTTGGATCAATCATAGATGGATGGCTTGGATGGTTTCATTGGATCTATGACAATGTGGGGGTCTTTGTGGATCTCAACTCTAAGTTGAATAATTTTTTTAAGTAAACTGAAAACCGAATTTAAATTCGGTTTATTTTTTTTATCCAAATATCATTATTTATTTTTTCTAAATTTAATTATGTAGATTTTTAAGGAAAAAAGTTATTTCACGTTAAAAAGTAAATTTTTATACTAAAAAAAGCTAATGATTTTTTTATGTATATAAATATATGTTAAATGATGAAAACCTCGTAGGTTATAATCTTTATTGAGCCACAATATATATATAGTGAAAACATAAGCAAACCCTATTAGATGACAAATATGGCCCAAGTTCGGTTTGTGGGTTTGGGTCCATTAGGGTTTCTCTATGTCTTCTCTATAAATAGTGGTGAAATAATAAATCATAACCTACGGGGGTTTTCATTGATCAACATGGTATCGGAGCGGGTCTGATCCTCAGACCTAGGTGGCTACGTTGAGCCGCCTCCCATAAACCACCCCGTCAAACCCTAGCCCTAAACTTATCTTGTTCACTCTTTTAATACAGCAGCCAGTACAAGAAGAAGAAAAAAAACAAGGAGCAGACATGGACCACACAAACAAGAAGATCCTGGAAGAAGTATCAATCATCTCATCAAAATTTATATATATTTTTTGATGTTGGATATCTATTATCTTTGTGTAATAAAATTGTTTTATTGTTTGTTTGTTTATTTTTATTTGTGTTGGTGATTTGTGCTAAGGTCACAAATCCACACAATCGTGATTTGTGTTGGTGATTTGTGCTAAGGTCACAAATCCACACAATCGTGATTTGTGTTGGTGATTTGTGCTAAGGTCACAAATCCGCACAATCTTAAAAAAAATCTTTGTTTTATCTATGTTTATCAGTTTGCTTAAAGATTTGTGTCCGCATGTTGGCGGATTTCTTCAACAACCACTGATGTCCATGTCTGTGATGTCTCTGTTGCTGCTTGCTACGATATGAAGACAGTGCTGCAAATTAGGTTTTACTTCGCTTTAATATTTTATGTTTTCTTTCTATTCTGAGCTTTCACGATTTCGCCGCTTAGACTGCGGGGGATTATTAGATGACAAATATGGCTCAAGCCCGGTTTGTGGGTTTGGGTCCATTAGGGTTTCTCTATGTCTTCTCTATAAATAGTAGTGAAATAATAAATCATAACCTACAGGGTTGATGACGTATAGGATGAACACCAAGCTTACTGGGCTTAGTTCATAATATACACATATGGGCCCAGGCCTAATACAACAAATAACCGGACTACTAAGCCTGACAGGGGTCACGCTCCGGATATTCCAAAGACGCACGTGAGTACCTTTTAAAGCCGCACCCGTTGCATCTCCGCGGACAAATACGGATATAAATCTTAGATGTACATATAAAGGCCTCTCATAATGTGTTTTTGTCTAGCTTTTAATTAGATGCATATACGTATTTTTAGATGCATTTATAAGTTGTTCTCTTATTCTTTTTGGTCAGAGTCTACATGTGTGCCAACAAAATCATGGTAAATCAATATTGACACTATCTATATACATCAACATTTACTTAGTCGAAAGAGTCTAGTTATTGGAATGCATCTAGAATGAAGATAGAAATGCATCTATAATGAAGTCGAATGCATCCTCATAATGTGTGGTTAGTCACTTTTCGCACTCCACTTAGATATTTTGATAATTTAATAGAGATATCACTGGATCCTTACATTGATTATAGAATATTATATACTATTATATATATTATATATGAATATATATATATAAGTACAAATGTCGCGTTTCAAGTTTAGGATTGTCAAAACCCATTGTCCAAAAGTCGGGGAATATTGGAAAAAAATTGAATTCATTTGATTTGGTTATTTCGGTTATTGACAAATCGTAGATCGACTTACAAATTTAGTTTGGTTAGAGTTTTCTCATGGTTCCTATGTTTCGATTATTTTCGAATTACCATGTGGGTTTAGTGAGATCCCGAAGGATAAGATTGAACCCACTCCCTGGTTAACTCCTTATAAGAAAAAGGGATTTTAGGTAAAACTAAAATATTCTTCTTCTTTTATGCACTGTAAGCCACTTTAAAATTTCTAATTACAAAAAATGTCATTGTTGTTCACATTTTGTTACATTTCTCGCCCTTTTTGTTGTTCCCACTTAGTTAGTGAACAATAACTACAAAGTTATCATTAACTAACTCATGGCTAGCAAGTAAAGAAAGCAGTTTGTTATTTGAAAAGATTTTTGTACGTAAATATAGCTAGTAAGTAAGAGACATAAAATAACTTTTCAACGTTTAACTCTTATTTTATTAAAAATTATACCCCATTATATGCGGAACTACAATGAGGATTGAATGACAATGTGTGTGTGTGTGATCTCCTTACTAATAACTTTGCATAAACCTAAAGTGTTATGCAAAGTTAACTACTATGCTAACCAACTGAGCTTGCTCAGGGACTTAGTAGATTTGGAGGAGTAGATGTGTGTTTGTGAAAGTTACGACTTTGAATGCACAAACTTAACATCTACTCCATAACAAGAGTTCTATTTATACTACCTAGGTAGGGTCACACCCACATGGGTGGTAAGCATTAATCCCAATCCTAATACGCTAGTACATTTGTATAGCTTTGTCTTTATTACAATTTCTATTCTAGGTATGGGACAAATGCTCTTTCTAAGTTCAGTCCTGACACTGAACTTGTCTTACACCCTCTTCAGGATAAGTTGACTTCAGGAGATAAGAGCTTGGACTTATTTGCTTTCAAACTATCCCGCCTATTCTTCAGTCTCTTATCTTCAAGGTCATCTAGTTGTTAGAGATCGTATGGGGCTCTGTGAGTCTATTGCCACAACTCACTGAACCCATCACCTTCTTCTTTGGCTCAGGCTTCATTCAATAAGTACCGCCTCACTGAATGCTGGAGTCTTTCTTATAGACTCAGGCTGCGCATCTTGAAGGTAACTCACTGAGCGACTATTCACTTAGTGACCTTAAATTGTTAAAGGATAATTACACCTAGGTTATTTTGTATTCAAATCCTAAGTGAGGAATTAGTGGGCAATGACATTGGCCCAACAATCTCCCCCTATTTGGATATAAACATAGCCTAAGTGTTTATCAGTGTGAGTGAGTACATACAGCTTCTTCTCACACTGATTTATAGAGAGCCGTTTAAGGATATTGAGTTCAACCAAAAGATACTTCATTAAACGATTACAAGAACCTATTATCTATTACAAAAGATAACAAAAAATTACATCATAAGTACTCAGTTCATCTTATATCCAAGGGCTTCCAACTTGACTTTCTTTGACTTGAGCTTATCTTGATCAGGATGTTCAACAATGAGTTTCTTTAGTTTCAAGCTGAACCTTGCATTCTCAGGTGACTTAACCATAAAGGCAGCTACAAGATATGACACGAGAGCTTCCATTCCAACTTTGTCAATATCACTCCATCTTTGAAATGCTTGATCTCTGAATTCATCAGTGAAGAAGATCCCATACTCAGGCTCTTCTATGACCATGTTGTTGACAAACAGAACATTTTCAGGGAGAGTTTGATTGCATTCCAATCCAGGGATTTTTGTTTTTGGCTCAAGTTCCATGTGTTTCCTCTTCTTTCTTGAGGATTGAGATGAGGCTTGTTCAGGAGCAGGACCAGGAAGTGCTGACTTGATTCCAAGTTCCTCAGGGATTTTTATTATCCTTTCATACCTTCGGCTTAGTGAATTCATCAAGTCATGTACAGCTGCATTTTTCTTTTTGGGAATGATTTCCCTTAGTTCATCCAATTCAAAGATACCAAATGCACCAAAGGCAAAAGGTCTATGGACATCAAAGTTTCTACCATCAGTACCTCTGTAAACTGTTATGACCACTGGCTTGGTCTTTGGATGAATCTTGATGTCAGTGATAGTCTCAGGCTTCAATCTGTTATTGATGGTCCACATGTAGCTTTCAAACTTGTGCTTCCTAAGTTCAAGAGCTTTTCTGACCTTCTCAGTGTGTTCTCTTTTAAGAACCTGGTGTTCTGCATCCTAAGCCTTTTTGAACTTCTCACCTGCTTTGGCACTTGTAATTTTCCTTGGGTCAAGTCCAATATTTTCGGCCTCTTCTTGCACTACTCTGATTACTTCAGGCTTGGATATGGCAAGGAGTCTGGCCTCTTCCTCAGCTTTGTTAATTAGTTCTTCCTTATCTATTTGTTCTTGAAGTTGTTTAGCAGTGAGATGGTACACCTCTCCATTTATTATATAAGGAATAAGAGCATCAGGATCAAGACGAACAATGGTTGATGCAGGCACCAGTCTCTTTGAGAGATCCTCATCTGACTCAGTTGCAATCCCTTTTCCTTTATCACGTTTTGGAACTGCTTGAGAGCTTTCAGGATGAGTGATTATTGTGGTGATTGGTTGAGCTTGAGTTGGTTGAATTGTTGATATTGGAATCGCCCTTTTTGGTTCTCCAGTCTCCCCCTTAGTGTGAGAAGGAGGGTCTTCAGTGGCAGTGTTGGTTGTATTCTCCCCCTCAACATTTGCTGGAATGTGAGTGAGAGCAAGTGTTGGAGTGACACTGCCTGAGGACTGGCCTTTAAAAACTTCATACATCTCAGTCATCATATTCTTGATGGAGTGTGTGTCTTCCTTAAGAGAGGACATGCTGGACTGGATATGGTTTTGAGCCCTTTCAAGACCTGAAAGTCTAAAGCCAAGATTCCATGCCATGTTGGTAGAGGATTTGGCCCAGGCAGCTAGCTCTTCATCTTGTTTGAGAGCATGAGCCTGAAGAGTATTCACAGATGACTGAAGATCAGTAATGTTTATGGAGAACTTGGTGAATGACTCAGTGGCTTCAGTGATTTTCTTGTTGATGACAGAGTCATCCTTGACAACATTTTTTATTTCTTTGAGAAGCTCAATGACGATATTGAGGCCTTTGTAGAGATCACTGATAGTATTGCTGCTTTTGTCAAGAGAACTTATGGAGGCTTCTACCAACGTGTTAGTCTGATCTTGATGAGCAATGTTTTCATCATAGTAGTCATCAATGGATGCTTTGAGATCAACATAATTAACCGCAACCTCTTTATGCTTTTCCTAGTTGTCCTCAGAGATCCTGGTAAACAACGCCTTTGACATCTTCTTGAGATACTTAACCAATTGGCGTTCAGTGAGTGGAAGAGTGTTGTCATATTTCATGAGAATGTCATCACTGGGAGGAGTCAGTATCTGAAGCTTCAGTAGATGGAGCATGAGATGACTGAGGCTTGTCTGCCTTAGGAGGAGGAGACTGATGATGTGTTTCAGCAATGCCAGCGGCCTGAGGTTCTTCATCCATTTCTTCACCAGTTCCTAAGATATCCTCCTCACTTTCAGCAACAGATAAGAGAAAAGCTCTCACATCTGCATAAGTAGATAGTACAATAGGTTGGGTATCCAGCTCCCCTTCATGTGAAGGCTTGCCTTCGTTTTCGGGCAGGGACTGGTACCTGGTCCACTTGGTACTTAGCACCAGTCCCTGAGAGATCAGCAACAGGAGGGTGTACTGGTTCCATATCAGCGGGTGGAATGTTTTCCCCTGAGTCTTTGTCCCCAAGTGACCCCTCAGGACGCGGCGTGGTTTTAGTCGTGCCTTCATCAAGAGTCGTGGAAGTTATGTCCCTGTCAAGGGGTTGTTTGTTTCCCCCTGAGTCTTTGGGATGAGTAGCAGTACTCTCAGGCAAAGGCTTTGATTTACGAGTGCCCTCATCGAGTGTGGAAGGCAATCCCGTACTAGCGAGTTGTATGTCTCTCTTTAGATCTTAGGGATCAGGTACGGTGCCCGAGGAGACTGAGTGGGATTGCTCAGAACCCTCCGTTGGCTTTGGTGGTGTTACCTTGGTCTCAGTGGGTGGTCTTTTGGACTTAGGCCTTTTGCTCTTCTTAGAGAGTGCTCTTGGAACCTCAGGGCCCTGTGACTTGGGTAAGGTTGGAGTCACAGTCTGAGATTTCCCTTTCTTTGGCTTTGCAGCCAAAGGAAGTGGAGACACTGAATCCTTCTGATTGTTTACATCAATCATATGGGCCGTCAATTCAATGTCAGTGACTTTGGATGGGTCCTTTGTAAAATTAGAGTTACTCAGGATGCCAGGTAAAAACCTAAAATTTTCATCCTAGGTGTAGTCAGAACCCAATAACACTTGTAAAGCACATGAGATAAATCTAAGGTACGAAACGTATTTAAGCCTAGACTTATTCAGTAGCTTGGTTACAAGATCACTTTAAATGATCTCCCCTATGTCAACCTCAGTCCCAGTTATGAGACAGTAGGCTAAAAGCTGCTGGATGGAGTTCACTTGTTTAGTAGACGAGTAGTTCCTGCTAAGAACCTGAATCACAAAAGTAAACAGAATTCTCTAAGACACAGGAAAAGAGTTTTTCAGGACTGGGGTTTTGTTCAGGTAACTCGGATTGAGGGTAATTTTCCCCAATTCATTCTTGACAGCCTCAAGTGTAGGATGAGTCACATATTTACCATTATTATAATCAAGGGGAGTGGATAAACAAAAGGTGTTAAAGTCAAGGGTCAAGGGTCTTTGCTCATTTAAAACTGAAAACTTGATGAGGAATTCCCTGAGTGGGCGTTGCTTAGTCTCATCAGTTAATGGAAAAGGGTCATAGGCAACAACAGTGCTCCAAAACTCCCTGAGGAAGTTCTGATAGACCACTGAGGGACAGTTGGTAAAAGCTTTCTTCAAGGGACAATTTAGTAGAAATTTCATTATTGGCTTGTAAGCAGGCACATTTGGTGGGTAGTTAAAGTTACCCACCACATTATTGGTCTGAAAAGTCACATTGTCCACAGCCATGTTGTTCCTGTGGAAAACTAGAAGGGGGGTTGAATAGTTTACCGCTTTTTATATTTAAGTTTTATGTATGTTTGTAAAACTTAGATTCGACCTTTTTGTGAATTCAATGCTTGCACAATATGAACAATGTAAATATATGAAATGATAAAGTAAGACAAGAGATAAGAGTAAGAACAATCAAACCACAATGCGAGGATTTATAGTGGTTCGGTAACGAAGCACCTCTTCGCCCTACTCCACTCCCCGAGCACCAAACTCGAGAGTTTTCTTCACTATGTCAACAAACTCCCTTATGGCGGAGAAAACCGTACACAACGTTGCTTATATCAATTTACGACACTAAGCTAAATGTCGAGTTCTAATCTTAGCTAGAACCAATCTATCACAACACAACTTCACGACTTGTTCACGACTTCACAACTTCACGACTTCTTCACAACTTCACGACTTCACTTCACCACACTACTTATATCACAACTACCTAACACTACTTGGTAAGATCACAACGATCTAACTATACTTACAAAGATCACCAAGATCTAGCTACTACACACAACTACAAGATATACAATTGATTTACAAATATGTGATATGAATGCAACAAGATTGCTATGCACACTAAGGTGTAATACTTCTTCACTTGATGATGGAAGTATTCTTCTCTTGCACTTGAGGAATATAGCTTGGATCACTTGGAAACAAAGCTTTATGATTAAATGATCAAAGGATTTTAGAGAGGATAAGTGGGCTGTTTTGAGCAGAAAGAATGAGTGCAAAAGGTGAGAAAAATGTTGGGGAATAGTCCAGTATTTATAGGACAAAAAGGAGGAGCGGGGTCTATGGCCGGCCCCCTTAAATAGGGTGCCGGCCCCCTTAAAATTAAGGGGGCCGCCCATGTAATTAAGGGGGCCGCCCCTTATTCAGACGCTCCTTTTTTGTCCTATTCAGGGGAGGTGTTTACTAGACCATTTCTAGCCGTTTTAGGTCCGAAAATTTAAAATTCAAAATGTTTATTTTAAATAAAACATTTTTTTAATTGTAAAAAATGTTTTGTGATGTTTATAAAAAGTTTACAACATTTTATAAAAGTTTCATTTGATCATAAAATGCATCAAGCATTTGTTTATTCATACCTTGGAGTGATATAAGTTTGAAATGAATATTAACCACTAATTACTTGTTTATGTTTTAATTTTTCATTGAATGTTTTTATATTTTGTGATTATCAAAATGTAAGGATGTGAAAAATATTAATAATGTTTTTAGGCATTATTTCTATCAACAGTTCCATTGAGGAGCATACTTGATTGTTTGTTGTTCTGCCATTGTTAGATGAATGTGTTGAACAACAAAAGTTTTAATGGCAGAATATTACACACCAGATGGTCACAAGTTAATGTCTAACGTTGATCGCTGTCGTAAAATGTGTAATATGTTATCAAAAGGAACAATACAAGGATGGATATCTTTGTAAAGAGCACGATTGACCAAACAAAATGATTTGAAAAGTGTAGTTTTCAATGAACAAAAATATGAGTTAAGCTTGTTATTACCAGAAAAGATGAACACCCACTAACAACTTTGAAACTAACCTTTTAATATATATAATATATATAATATAAATATAAATATATAATAAGGATAATCTCAAAATATCAAATAATAAGTAATTCCGTGAGGCTTTTTAAAGAAGGATTTTACTTTTAACCAAAGCAAAACCCTAAAAAAAACCTTCCCGGGTCGTTTCCTGACGAGGCGTGAATTGAAAATCGAGTATCGGTTTCGAATTTATGCTTGAATAATCAAGAGTTTGATTTGGTTATCTAAATTTACGGGAAAAAGCAAGTAAAGGAAAACTTAAACCTAAAACGAAAGCAAAAACGAAATCAAAATCGTTAACGAAACGTAAAAACGCGACTCGAAAACCTAAAACATGAAATTTTAACCCTACACATGAAAATTTAATTTTTACAAGTCCTAAATCATAAAAGAAATTTTTTAAAAAAAGAATTATATTTTTTTGACTTTTATTAAATTTAATATGAATTAAAAACAGTTTTAATAAAAAAAATTAATTAAAAATACTAAACGAAGTTGGAAAATTCTGAAAAATGCAAGAAAATACTTTAAGCTATATTGAATGCAAGAAAAATAAGAACTATGAAAAACAGCTTATAAATAAGCTGTAAATAAAATACAATGGGCTGATAAGCATAAAGGCTAAAGAAGGGGTAAATAATTAATTGTGCAAACACTAACAGGTGACAAGTCCCAAGGGCAGTGGTAGTGTGTGGTGGTGTTAAATACGTTGGCATGATAAAGGGGAGGTCACAGGTTCGACACCTGTGACCTCTCTTTTTTTAAAAACATTTTTTTTTGTTTTTTCTTTTTAACAACCTATACAATAATCTCAAATGAACAATCTTTCAAAAAGAAACTTTTATAAAATCTAGCAAATAAGCCAGGAATAAGCAGAATTAAGTTGACAAATAACTAAACAAAAAGGCTTAAGATTACTTAGTAAACAGCTGGCTTATTTAGTTGTTATTAAGCAAAAATAGAACAAGATACAGCAATAAAAAATCTAATTCTAACACTTAATAGCATAAAGAAACTAAAAATAAAGCAAAGAAAATAAGCAGATAAGCACTTAAAAAGAAAATAAGACAATGGGCACTTTAAAAGACTAAACATGCTAAACTACTACTTTTAAGCCAGAATTTAATGGGCTTAATGAAAAAGCTATGGACTAAAAGTTCAAAACAGCTAAACTATAGACTACAAACTACTAATAGGACAAAAATCAAACCATAAAACTTATGGGAGCTTATCTAAATTAGCTGCTGAAGTTTGACTTTTTGAAGACTTGAAAAACTTATGACAGATTTATACCAAATGCAAAATACACATGGTACACTTAAACCTCACTTATCCTACTGCATTTAACTCAAAATGAAAGCATAAACCAGACCCTCAAACAAACTTTTAAGCAGGAATCAATTGCAACATTTTGAAAGAATTTCAAAACCATAGATTTATACCATTGGTTCATAAACCCTTAAAATCTAGAATTTAACACTAAGACTTTTATAAAACTGATTTTTAAACTTAACTTAACTAATCTAAAATGGTTTAAAGGACTAAAACAGATTTTGACCCATTTTAACCCATTAACTCAGTTAAACCAAACACCCCTTTAAACTGTCAAAATCTATTTTTAAAGTGATTTAGACTGATTAAAGCCAAGAATTGTAAAAACAGATGACTAAAAATCAATATTAAGCACTAATGAGCAATTTACAACAGAGAATAAGCACTTAAATTAAGCAAACAAAGATAAGCAGGTTTTAAGCTTTAAATTGGAAAATGAAGAACTTACAAGGGTCCTTAGCTTTTGTCAAGGGCTTAACACTCAAAATAACTTATAAACCATTCCTAAAGCTTCCCATTAAGCACTAATACCATGGCCATCCACAATTCACCATGCTCCAAAAAGCTTAAAACCATTTTTTTTATAAAAAGAGCTTTAACACAGAAAATAAGCTTAAGCTTTTGATAAAGCTTAAGAAAGTTTGCAGGTTTAAAAGAGAGCTTAAAAGAGCTTAATAAGTGACTCGTAATTTCAAATAAGCTAAATGCAATAAGAACTTAAGAACATAATTTGAAGATAAAAACTGAATTTCATTAAAAGCTTTAAAAGTTACAATACTTGAAAGGTAAATGACAATAAGTAAAGAAGCTGGAAAAATAAGCTTATTAAACTACTCCTAAAAATTACTTCTTGAAACTGAACTAAACCTAAGCTATTTATAGAAAAATCAAGTTCTTTCAGTTTTGCTAGTAGTGTGAGGAGAACAAAGTCTTCAATCTTGGCCCTTCAAAAATCTTGCCTTCCAAGCAAATTAATCCTGGCCTTCCATTTTTGTCTTTTATCTTTGAAGAATAGGATTATAGGGGATTGCCAAGGTAGAAATGGAGTTTAGTGGAGTGGGGTTAAGTGGGGAGGATGATGTTTTTGTCTGTGGTTGCAGGGGACGAGGTGAAAGAGACACATGAATAGTGTCTTGGCGGGAAATGGGTTTTGGGTGAACAGGTATACGGGTGTTAGAGAATAAGGGACTATGGGGTGAAATGGGTTAAGTGGTTTAAGGGCCTTGATTGGTTGTACGTTTTTGGATAAGGTTTGTAATAAAAAAAGGGTAAGGGGTTAAGGTGTAAAGGGGTTAACTAGATTGGGTTTAACAGGGTTAAGTGGGGTTTGGGCCAAGGTTACTTGGGTCGGTTTGTATTAAAAGGGTTTAATGGGTTTAGGCTTATTCAGCCATAGTATAAATATCTTAATGGGCTGACCCGGCCCATTAGATGGGTGCGGGTTGGCCCATTAAGTATTTCTTTAGTTTTAGCTTCGGCTTTGACTTTTTGGTTAACTTTTTGACTTCGACTTTGACTTTGACTTTTCACGCTCTTTTCATTCTCGTTGCTTGATTTTGTCCGTTTCGTCTGATTTTTTGTTTAGCTTTAGTGAATCTCCGTTACCTGCACAATATTAAATCACAAAACACACAAATACAAATGTATTTTTGGTATATTTTGGGTCATTCTTAGGCACGTTTTTATAGGCAAGAGGTGTGTGTATTATAAACATACTAATCCTCATATCTAAGATATTGCCCTTGTCCTCACGCATGTCATAAGTAAACACTTAAGAAAACTAAGAATCTCAATCCCCCTCGACTAATTACCTCGAAAAGTAGCTAAATGTTCATCAAAGGGAATTAAAGACTCATAAGTTTCGAAAAGCCCCGTTTTTACCATTTTTAAATATTCACACTTATTCCCACACATATTTTTGTATTTTTCCATTTTTCTCATATTTTTTTGTACTTTTCATATTAAGCAACTAGCTAGAACGATTGACTTTTGTTATTTTTATAACTTTTAGGGTCACAGAACAAGAAGCACTTTAATCATAAAATGCTCAAAAAGATAAATTCATCGTCCCCGACTTTTCACTTGTCCCAAACCAAGCTTAAACACGAAATCACCGTTAAATATAAGTTAAGATGCTAACACTACTCATACTTGTACCTTGTGAAACTTTTCGCTCCCGGCAATTATCATATCTTAGGTGAATGTGCTTATTTCGAATTTCAACCATAGATCAAACGTTTTGCAAAATTTCTATGCGTCACGTTCCACCCAAAAAGTAATGAGTTTGAAGGCGAGATCATCCCATGTAGCGACTTTCGTCTCGGCACATCCCAACCTTGCGGCTAATTGACCAGGCTTTTGACACCCCACAGAGACTAGTATCGGGACTCACGGACCTTCGGTTTCAACACCTTTAGATTTCCCGTATATACATAAAATCACAATTTTAAAACGACATAGTCTTAGTTCAAAATCATATTTAAATTTAAGAAAAAGAGATTTTCCCTATATTTATTAAATCACATTTATTACACTTAATATAATTACACATCCTTTAAACTAAGGGCATCCTCGCTTTATAGAAGGCTGCAACATCGGTTGTGAGCCGGCAAGATGCAGCAAACTTTTATCAGTCTCGGATAATTACTATGTGCCTTATTTAAAAGACTACAACATCGGTTGTGAGCCGGCAAGATGCAGTAAACTTTTATTAGCCCACAGTTATTATTATTATTATTACCTCTTTTTTTTAAATTAAACACTTAAAATTACCATAATATAGAGAAAATTTCGTTTTAGAAAATTTAAGTATAAATTTGAACTGAGACTAAAATTATTGATATCGACCATACTTTAAAAATTGTTGATTTAAGTTTAATTTTCAAAGAGAGCACGTATTATTAGTCCGGTTAGAAGCTTATGGGAGAGAAAAGCCACAAACTACACTTACGAGCTCTTAAGATTTCCAATTAATCCTTGTTTAGCATCTAACTCATAATTAACTTTATCATTTCTTGTTCTTCGCAAATTTAAAATCTTTAATAAAAAGATCCGCAAATGCTTAGTCTAAAAGTTAAGGGACAAGCTAGAGCTCAACACGCTCGATCAAGTCAAAATTTATTCTTATTCTACCCAGCAGGAAAGTCAACATTGTGATAAAACACTTATTTTATTTTTGAAAATTTTTAAATTTTTGCACAAAATCACAATATTTTTTTAAAATTTTGGTGGTCAAAACGGGATTACGTGAAAACAACGGCTGCAGGCACAATCAAATCGATAGATCCTCCCCATACTAGAACTGAACATTGTCCTTAATGTTTTAAGAAGGGCTCTACGTAAATCTAAATCCGTTTATTAAGTATGCTCAAAGATAAACGTTATTCGATAAGATTTGGATATTGGATTCCCAAAATGAAGCTGTGGATGCGAAGCTCGAGTGAACGGAGGACAAAACCACGAGCACGAGAGGCTTCAAAATCCGGGCAATCCTGGACATACAACAAAAACACAAAACATGGGAAATGGAAGAGGCGAGCCTCCTCACAACACACTTATTCATTACTACTACTATAATTATAAGGATAAGCATGGGTTGCCACCCACGAAGCGCTTGTTTAGAGTCACTTAGCTTGACTCGATCCCCCATACTTGAGTTGTGTCAAGGGGGATAAAAATGGAGATGACGAACACCCAAATTAGGAGTGTTCTCTCCATGAATCAACATCGGGCTTTTATAATGAAAAAGCTTGGAAGCTTTATAGCCCCGATGTGATGGAGAAGGAGGAGATTTCTCCTTTGAAGCAAGAACACCGTGATTGAAAACTTTGTCTTCATTTTCGGATGAAAATGGAAGTAAAGTATCAATCACGGGGGAAAGAGTAGCAAGAAATCTCGTGGATTTGACTTTAATGCATATCCCCGGATCGTAAATCTTGTTTCTTTCTCCGGAAGGAGAAGAAACATCAAAGACGATCCGCGAGATCATTTATGGGAAGGATGAAGTCAAAAACCTTATGAAAGGGTGGGATGGGTGGCCAAAATATTAGGCACATCAACAGGTATGCCTTCCACCACATCAATGGTTGAATCTCCCGAATCAAGATAATCAACATGAAATGATTCGAACTCGGGAAGGGAAGTAGAATTATCGTCTCCTTCCGAGTCGTAATCATCACTCTCAATACCCAGTGGTATTGAGTCATCCAGACCGAGAAATATATCGATCTCTTCCCTAAGAGAGTCACTATCCTCAACGGGGATAGGAAATATAGGAAGAGACAATCGAATAATCGTATTTGGAATTAGCATGAAAATCTTTTGGTGGACGGGGAGATGAATTATCGTATAGCAACCTCTCCATAAGACTAATATATTCCTCGTGCTCTCTATTAATAATTCTTGGTGGAATTGTTATGAGTTCACCGGCGAACTCATCGAAGAGAGAATCAATCTTGGGAGAGGAAGCCATCAAAGTATCATGATTAAGTAATGATTCAAGAAGATAAGACTCGGTATCAAAATGATCATTTTTCGGAATAGAATCGAGGTTTTCATTATGAATCAGATTAAACTCACTAGAAATGATTTCCTCATCAAGATCAAATAGAGGGTTTAAATAAGTTTTAAAACTTATTTCGTGAATAATCTCCTCATGACTCGACTCGTCATCACTAGAGGTAGAATCGCCAAAGAGAGGATTGGAAAACGTTGAAAAATTCGTCGTTTAAGAATCTTAACAATCGGGCACATCACACTCACTTTTGGAAATATCATCGGATTCACTTTGGGTATGGACAAGGTCCTCAACACTAGACTTTATTAATTCGTCCGATTCCGTTTCCAGAATAGTGTCGAGATGCTTATCCTCCATTATAAGAGAGTCAACGGGCTCCTCGGTTAATAAAACGGGTGTGATTGCAATACACGGAGGAAGTTCAGAAATAATAATATCTCTCAAGGGAATAGAACTTTCCTCGTCATCGTCATCATCATAGTAAATGGGAATCTTCAGACATTACGAAGGCTCGGGAGTATAAGTATCAAGATTAACCACATGTTCTTTCCGTTGTTGTAACCAAGCTTGAAACGTTTCACGAAGCTTACTCATAGAATCATTCATCACTTGTTGAGCTTTTAGATTATCATTCATTAAATTTATATGATCAATGATAAACTGCGAGGGCAGAAATTGGTTAAAACCAAAAGAACTAGAATTATAGCAAAAACTTGGCTCATAATAATTTTCATTCATTGGTTGACATTGGAAAGTCTTATGAGGGCCCCCGCAATTTTCACAACTAGGTTCGTAGAAGATCACTTGTTGACATTGAAAAGTCTTATGCGGGCCCCCACAGCGGGTACAACAAATATTTTGTTGTTGAAAACATTGAAAATTTTGTGGGAAATTAAAGTCTTGATTATAACACGATTCTGGATTATAGATAAACGGAACTTGAGGTGGACAATCGTAACCATAATAAGCATCGTTCCCACAAAACTCACAAGAATACGTCGGGGGTTGTGAAGGTGGGTTGAAAACATTAGGAGAATCATCGACAAAATTAGGAGTGGAATCATAAGTGAATGAACTTCCATCTCCATAATAGCATGTTAGATGAAGACTTGGCAAAGTTTGTGGGAACTCATCAATGTTTTGATTATGGCATGGTTCGAGATTAGAGATAGTCGGAACTTTTGGTGGACAATTATAGCCATAATGATCACCGTTCCTACAAGACTGACAAGTACATCGTTGACAAAAGATACCGTCTAACGAATCACCACACCCGTAACAACAATGGTGGTTAATATGTGGAGGCCTTTGTGAAGAATTTTCACCAGGGTCCTGATTGAAGACGAATGGCTCTTGAGGTGCATTAACAACATTAGTTTTGTCATTGGATGACTCGGAAGTGTTTAGAAAGTCTTGGAAAATTTCATCTTCATAACAAATTGTAGACCAAACTTCCTTCAATTTCTTTCGTAATAGAGCACATTGTCGACAATATAGACCATCAACCGGGTTTCCACACTTGGGATAATTTTGAGGGGGTCGTTGAGACGAGTCAGGTGTTTTATTAGGATCACGAAAAAACTTGTCTACGAAACCCCCTTTAGAACAACAACGTTCTTTATTATACAAAGATCCACAAGACGAACACTCTTTAATCGTGTAAATAGGATTCAAACGATAATCGAGTGACGCCATAAGAATTAAACAATATAGAGGGATAAGAAGAAGAATTAAATGGCAAAGAGGTTAAAGGAGATTATTTTTGGTTTTTCGAGTTTTTTAAACAACATATTTTATTAAAGGACAAAATGAGACCGAATAACTTAAACCAATAATCAACTTGCTTCACGGTAGCTCTCTAAAAGAAAAACGCACAAAGGAACGGAGTTCACGGTAGCTGCTCTAAAGAAAATGCACAAAAAGAGCAAGAGGAGCGGGATTAAGCGCTGAAGCTATTAAAGAAAACATTTCTCCTATCGGGTCGTTGTTTCCTCGAACAACCCTCATTATACATCTCTTTATAGTTTGTTATTCTAATAAGGTGGGTCCGTACTTCACAAGTGACTCAAAGGCACGTTTTAATCATTTTTGTATTTTTGGCTATTTAAATACCTTTAGGAAATGTTTTTGTGATTATTTGGTAATATATTACAAAAATCGAGAAAATAAATTAATTCTTTGTATTTTATATGTTTTTGCATATTACTAAGAAGAAAGATTTTTCACAAACGCCTAATGATAACTTCACAAGGAGGGTCTTCAGAAGCGCCACAACAAACTTCAATCTCGATAATCGTAACACAACCTCCTCGGCAGCGGAGCCAAAATTGATTTAATCACCTTTTTAGGGTAATTATATATCAAATAGTTATAATAAGAATATCAAAATATAAAATCCCCCCCTCCGCAAGTCAACCTTGTCAACCCTTTGAAAAAGGGTCAAACAAATCTCAAGGTTTGATATAAGTGATTCAGGGCATGTGATCACCGGGTTGTTTCTCCGCAACGAGGCGTGAAAATAGAGAGTCAAGAGTCGGTTTGATATTTGATGTTTGAATACAAGATTTTGTGTTGGTTGTATTTTTTCTACGATAAAAAAAGTTAAGGCAATCATAAAAACGAAAGTAATTAAAGCTAAATCATTAAAAACGATAACGGGAATCCTAAAAAAATGTGACTTAAAACATAATTTATCAAAGTTAAAACATAATCCTAAAAAGTTAAAATTATTTTTTAACTTTTTATAAATCCTAAATAACTAAAATGCAAGAACAAATAAAAGTATACAAAAAACGTAAGACAATTAGTAGTAAATACAGCCAAAGACAAAAACGATACTGGGACCAAATCTGTTCTTTAGAAAAACCAAATTTACAATTTAACCACTTCGACAAGCAAAATTAAATTTTTTTATAATCAAAACGATAAAAAAATTAAAAAGATTTATATTTTTGACTTTTACTATTTTTTTATGAATTAAAACTGATTAATCTAAAAAATTAATTAAAATACTAAACTAATTTGGAAAAAACTAAAAAAATGCATGAAAATACTTTAAGCTATATAGAATGCAAGAAAAATAAGAACTATGAAAAACAGCTTATAAATAAGCCCAAAAGGGCTGAAAGCTTAAAAAGGAAAAAGGGGATAAAGAATTAATTGGGCAAACAATGGCCAGATGGCCCTACTGGTGCTGGTGGTAGTGTGGTGTTGTGTTAAATTGTTTGGCTTGTAAAGGGGGAGGCCACAGGTTCGACCCCTGTGACCCCTCTTTTTTTAAAAACATTTTTTTCTTTTTAAAAACTTATAAAATAAGCAAAATTAACAAACTTTAAAAAAGTGCTTTTTGACAAATCTAAAAAATAAGCTAGAAAATAACTATATAGCTAAACAGTATGGCTTAACAGTTTTGGGCTTTTATCAGTAAAATGTTTGGCTATATAAACTAAATGAGTAACTTGGAGATTGAATAAGCTATAGAATGACTAATGCTAGACCTAATATGCAATGAGGAATTAAAAATTAATCTGTACACAATAAAGCTACGGGGCCAACTAAAAGGCCTAAAAGACAGTTGACTCTGCAAGGACGTTAAAGGATACTATATTACATCTCAAGTTGAGATAAGCACTTAATAAGCAATTGAATAAGCATAAATCTAAAAACACATTAAGACTGAACTCAAAGAACATAAATAACAGATTTTAGCAAAACATTTAGGAAATAAGCTCAGAAACAGGTGGCTGCAAAGGTGGACAGTTTACATTATGTGCAACTGAGTGATGTACTGGTTTATACTCAGTATGTAGTTGAGTGAGTTTTTTATATAACATAAGCTAGTGATTAAAGTTGATGAACTTTTAGACTACACAAGGCTAATTTTTTAATGCAAAAATTAATCAAGAAAAGCTAGACTGCTAAGCATGAAATATATTCTTGCAATATTGGTCTAATAAACTAGTCCACGCAACTATCTATACTTGACTGTTTTGATTCTAAAGACTTAAAAGGTTAAAACCAAAGACCAAATCTTAAAACAGAGATTCTGATTGCTGCTTAGAAAACTCAGTTTGTACACAAAAGCCTCATGTCAGAAATGGACGCTTCTAAGTAATTAGACACAATAGAGTTTTAAACCAATTTTAGAACCATAGCAATAAATTAGATTTTATGATAAATAACATTCAAAACTTTAACAATGAACTACCCTGAGCCTTATTGAAACTCTGCAGTAAGTCTTAATAAGAGCTTATGATACTGGCTGAGACCTAGAACAGTTTATAACACCATTTGACCCATTTGTACCTTAACAAAACCCCTGTTAGCTTTTAAAGTTTAATTTTTTACATTAAAACAGATTAAGCTAGGCTATGTAAATGGATAGCAGATTGAGGAAAATATGATGATAAAAGAAACATAAGGCATTTAATTTCATTCAAGGAATATGCTCACTGAAAATAAGCAAGTATACAATAAGCGTTTTTAAAGCACAAATAAGACAGTTTATAAGAAAACAACATCTGCATGATTTTTAAGCATAAGACTGAATCAAAAGCAACTATAGGGCATAATAAGCATTGATAAGCAAATAATAAGCGGAAAATAAGCAGCTCAAATAAGAAAATGCATAAAATTATGCCAAGAAGTAAATAAGCTAAATGGACAGAACTGGAGAGAAACGTCACAAGTGCCCTTGCTTAAAAGGGGATAAACAGGCTCACCCAGAGATTTTTCTTCTAAAAGTCCAACGTATCTTATGATAAGCTGGTAAGTCCATAAGCCCATCCTTGTCTGGCTTATCATCCTTATAAAAGCTTAAGGTACTTTGAGGGGTAATTTTTGGTGAATTTGGCTTAAACACTTAAAAGTAATTAATGCTTAATGAAACTGATTTATCTAAAGAGCTTAGAAACAGAGTTCTATTATAGTCATTTTAATGCATGATATTAACTTTATACTTGATAACAGATTTTGCATAAAACTGAAATTTCATTAATACTTAAAACTTTTACAAGACTCCAAAGGAAAGTACAATAAGCTAATTTTTAAACTACAATAAGCTGAAAATACATTAAAAATCTATTTAAAGACAAGTAAAACTAGATGACCATATGTGTGAAAAACACACAATTTTATAGCCGAATAAGGAAGCTTAGATCTTGAGCCTTGTGCTTGTTGTGTGAGGGTGGGATTGTGTTCTCAAGCCTTGATACTCAAACCATTGATCTTCCATTGTGCTTCTTCAAACCCAATCTGAGCCTTTAATCAATTTCGTCCAATAAAACACCATGGGATTGCCATAGTGGCTTGTTTTCTAGCTGGGGGGGGGGTTGGAGGTGAGAGTGATGGGTTTGTTTGTTAGGGTGCAAGGGTCAAGGTGGAGAGTGAATAGTGTCTTTAGGCGGGAATAAAGGGTGTTTTATTGATGTTTTGGGAGTTGTCCTTGGGATAACGGGGTTACAAGGGTTATGATTTGAATGTTGGCAAGTTTGGTACCTGAAGTATATAGGGTGTTTTGACAATGTTAGTCCTAAGGACTAACAATGTTAGTCCTTAAGGACTAACTGTGAAATGGGTTTAGGACAGTTATGGCTAACGGGGTTAAATGGGCATTTGGGCTTATATTAGGATTTGGGCCAGTTGGTTTGTAATGGATCCGGGTTTTAATAAATAATGGGTTAAAGGGTTTTAGGTTTATAAGTGTGTAGTGGGCTGACCCGGCCCACTAAAATGGGTACGGGTTGGCCCATACTTTGATTAACAAATTCGGGTTTCGGGTCGTCTATTTCGAGCTCATTCCATTCGCTTATGTACTGGGGTTGACTGTGACTTGACTTTTTTCGCTCTTTCCAATCATCATTTTCTCGGTGTCGGTGTTGTCCTTTTTTGGCTTCGTTTTTGTCTTTTTCATGAATATCCGTTACCTACACAACATAAATAGCAAAACAAGCATATATTTGGCATTTTAAGTCTGTTTTTAGTCATTTAAGCTAGTTTTTATAGGTAAAAGGTATGTGTATTTAAGCACATACCAATAAGCATGTTAGATTCAGAAAACATAACATTCAAGGGGAGAAACATGTTTATACCGATTCCAATAGCAAATTATATTGATTCTCAAGAGTTAATAGCTTGAATTACACCTTCTTAGATGATTAATACTTGGGAATTTTAATGAACTAAGAACAATTCCCCAAATTATTCCTAACTATCTTATTTCTCTTATGATGATGAGAGAATGGTTTTAGATGATGATTTTAGAGCTGAATCCATCCTCCTTTTATAGCATTGAGTGAGCATCAGTTGTGGGAAAATAGGAAATCAAGGGTTGCATAATAATGGCAATCATTATGATTTTTGAGTAACTGAAGGTAAAGTGCGCCGCACTTGGAAAATTATGCGTCGCACTTGGTGTATATATGAATTTGGCATTTACTTCGTTGTGAAGTACGTCGCACAAAAAGAATTATGCGCCGCACTTCTGCTCTTCATTAATCTTCCTTTGTTCTCTATTCTAAATCCTTTCTGTATTGAGACGTTTGTGTATTTAAGAAGGGATTTCTTTCGCACTTTAGTCCCTTTTCTTTATTCACTTGGTCTCTGTAATGAATGATTACATTATTAAATACAACAACTTTGCAATATTTATGTGTTAACATGTATATTTTCATGTATTTTTTTGGACTATTTTATGTATATTATTGAGCGTTATATCAATCCCCCCATACTTGCTTAATGTCGTGCCCTCAAGCAATGAGGCGAAAGATATTTCGTTTTAACAAACCAAATTAATGATCAGCTATAGCTTAGATATAGAAAACAAGTGTCTACTCTACGAATTTTTTATAGATAAGTTTCTTTTTCACACTCGATCTATTTAGTAATAAGTAGTAGTAAACGGGAAGGTCATCATACGCACTGTCTTGAGATGTTCAATTTACCATAGGATTGTATAGGTATACTAAATTCACGACACTGGCGTAAAGCATCCAACATAATCATTAAATGATGGTAGATTTTATTTAGTGATATTATTTATTTTTGTTGAAGGGTTTGTGTAATTAAATATCATAATCACTTTCTTATCTGTATTATGTAATCCAAACTATTCATTCCTCATCATTCTCTTTTTCTCTTTTTTTTTATTTACCCGTTGGCTTTTTTTTTTTGCCGTTATTTTACTTTAGTTGGGGAGAACTTTACTTACCCCCCATACTTAGGATAAGCACACTTTCTTTATCGAACGTTAGAAGTTTGTATCCTTCACACATTCATTTAAACAGCTGTAATACCTAAATTTTCGTTTCTTCAAATCGTTCGGACTAAAATTTTAGATTATTTTTTAGAATCTTTTTGGAATCAAAATTATGGTTTACTATTTATTTTTTTTTTTTTCACCTCTTTATCAGTAAAATGTTGATAAATCACGCTGCGAACGCGTTCCTACTGCATGGTTTGCTCATACAGATTTCAAGCTCTAGTTCATAGATATGATAAATCAACAGACACACGCATATAATTTTATAACGATACCAATGCTCTCAGAATAGGCGACAAAAAACTACTCATTAACAGGCCGTTAACGACGGTATGTAAGATATTTGACAATCTCTCACTCCTTAACTCAAGAAAGCTATAAGATTTAAAATCATCTTAGGTATCAAAGTTAGATACTCTGATATCTTTAAATCTAATACTCATATTTTTTTTTGGGTGGTATAAATATGTAGTAATGTTATCTATCAGTTCAGATTGCTTATATATGTGCATTCATAAAATGTTTATTTTTCAAAAGTTTTTCTTTTAACTTTTCCTCGATCTTATGATGCGTCCCCAGATACTTAATTATTATAGAGAAATGTTGATACCACTTGTTATAGATCTTGCCTTAGCTTGGTTCCACCAAGGCCGACTGTCTCGTATGTCGGTCATATAAATACCTCTGCTCAACACTCTCTCGATAGAAACACTCGTATGATGAATCCCCCATATAACTAGCACTTATGACGCGAAATCATAGTCTCCTTCGAAGATTTTCCGAAGCATAAGCAATATAACGCATAGTCAAGACATTCAACGAATGTACATATAACTACTATACCTTTATAGCACTCAATCCCGAACTACGCGCAAACTAACCCCACGCGAACACCTCCATACACTTGTGTAGCTAGGGTATTAGTACAAAACATTGATAGCCCTATAACAAACACGTCTCCTTCTATCTTGCATCGCCTTCATTGTGATGCTCGGTCCGACTATTGAGAGGCCCTATTTGCGAGTCAATATCATACATTCCCTCTTGTCTCTCGTTTAGCCACATCCCTAGGTAACCCTATACATCTGGGGTCTCCACATAACGCTGCTTTTAAGCATCTGAAATAATACACTGTATCGTGCAATATCTTTTGGTCCGCATTAAAAGATTATAATTACATCTATATCCACCATGCCCTAGCCACGCCCCCCCAAACCCCCCAACACAGTCCTCAAACCTCTCCCCCCGATCTCTACACTTACTAAGAATCCATAATATTTACTTAATGATCCAGATAGTCTCATTTCTAACCCAATAATGAATCTGTGTGTCCCTAGTCAGTATCTATACTAACATCCACCTCAGCTAGCGTAGTAATTCTTCAACCCACATCTACGTAGTAAATCGAGCAACCCACATCCCGCCTGAATTTCATTGTACATGCAGTTAGACGTTTCCAACCCAGCTTCACCTTACATAGCAACGATACACTCCCTCTATTAATCACCCAAAACATATAGTTCATTCACTTTCTGATCCCTCCCTAGCCACCCTAATGCAGTACCAATCCCACTCTCCTGAGTACTAACTACAGTAGGTCCAGAGTCGTTAGAGTCCGTACACCTCAAAATGCACTTTTCATTGTCACCATCCCTACTAACATACCACCTCACCCACTTAACCTCTGAGAATAATGTCAATCCATATTAATCATCAAGTTTCAGCTCAATAAAATCTTCTTAACGTCAAGTGTGATGTATATAAACACTGCATTATACATCTACCTTCTAGTATTGTTCTTTGTAAAATACTAAGAGCACCGGTCATTTAAGCCTCTCTCTCACACATTTTCACCCCCCCACTGATCAACTCTTTTAGTCTTCCCCTACTCCAACATCACTCTGAAAAGAATTTTACTTGTTGTCCAAGACCCGCGAAACTTTCTTTTATACTCGCATTCGTGTGGATAGTAATTCACCCCAATATCCAATTTATCTAATACTCTCCTGTCACTACCACATGAATGCCTTGTATATACCTCATCCCCTCCATAATGTGTTGGTCCTGGTCCGCATCTTTATAGATTTCTTCTTCCTCACTTGGCTTAAATAAGTCTATAAGATATCTCCCCATCTGTAATCTGTTTATTACGATTCTGACCCTTGTTTTTATCTCATATCTTATTCCTTTACCAGCCCCCTGTATAGATCTAACACTTATTGTCTGTCAAAAATCACAAAGCATTGCGGTGTTGACTATCTTGTATAAATTTAGTCTCCTTTCCATCAACCCTGATTTGAATTTTCTAATACCCCATCTTGTCTTTTGTTAGATTGATTTGTGTGTCTTTCAATTCAAACCTATTGGATATTTCTGTAAGATATGATTCACAACATTGACTGCTTTTCATTCATCTCTTGGAATAATATCTTCCTAAACAAAGTTGAAGTTTTGCCTTATTCAGCATCATCCTTTAGTTTTTTGCCTCTTGACCACTCCTTCTTCGTATGTTCTTAGGATTTTCTGCCTTTTATTACTAAACTGCCTTTACTTTTCTACTTCTTTTAGTTTTCCTTTCACATGCCTATCCACCAGCCCTCTGAAAATCCTTAGGAACAACTGGAATTTTCCCTTCTTCACGGTTCTACGTTTAAACATACAGCTGCCAATTCATTAATACGTTTTTTGTTTTCATAACTGATAGTAATGTTTGTATCCATGCCACGTTTCTCTGATAGGTAGAACTATTTGATTCAACTCTTTTATGTGCTTTGGTTGATGGTGGTTTTCTTCTTGTCATTTCTTCAGCTCATTGTAAGCTTTAAGAGTATCAGTGTCCCCGTATTTTTATATGCTCCATTACTTACTAGCACAATCTGGAACCTCTCTTCAATGGTCCTCTCATTTTGAGTCTCTAATGTTCTTAAGTAACTCTCTCGTACAGTTTATAAAATCCATTACAGAAGTATTTTCATACATACAATGCTCTACTCATAGAATAACCTATTTTTACTCATTGATACATTGATTTGTACGGGGAAGTTAGATCTTATTTCGCTATTTTGTCATTTACACATTACTCGTTATTCTACCCTAGCTATTGTGTCTTTTCTTTCTCCTTTACCTACAAAATATCTTGATAAGGTGCTCACGACGCTTAACGCAAACTCATACTCGCTTCTATGAATTGACTCATATGTCAGCTAAATAACTCTGGTCATAGAAAAACTTACTAAAATATGTCAATATCCAACAAGCATCCATCGACTACCTCCACCACTTTAACGAATGAACGCAACATCTAATATCATCCATAATGTACCACTCCTGATACATACAACTTAGTTTTACTCCGCCCCAGTAATCGGG
Source organism: Tanacetum coccineum (assembly GCA_026074375.1). NCBI lineage: Eukaryota > Viridiplantae > Streptophyta > Magnoliopsida > Asterales > Asteraceae > Tanacetum > Tanacetum coccineum. The sequence goes on from BQNB010017838.1 coordinate 25,088, forward strand.
CTTTCGTTACTCCCGCCTCCTCATATCTCTTATGCCCTCTAACAAACGCTCTCCTAATCTTCATGAAGAGTTAACATATAAAGTGAACATGTACAAGAATGTATGAAAAGATTATGTACAAGCTGTCCAGTAATCATAACATCTTCATCAGAATTATAGTTTTCAGTGTATCATGTCAAATGAAAGGTATCTAATACACACGTCCAGATCAACATATAGCTCATATATATTAGTAGTACAAGTCAGTGTTGTCAAGCTACCGGGATTTAGTGACTCTCCATGACAAAATAGCACAGCTATTACCTTCCGTTGGACATTTCTTATCTGTCCTACACCCAACTAACTTTCGTTGTACAGAGACCTCTCGCTACTACTCCTTCTCTACAATGTGTATCTCACTATAATTATGTATACTTCATTACGCCTCACGTCTCACAACACCTATGTCTACACTTCAAAAGACCCGTGTATAATCCAAAAGCAATAGAAACCTAACCATAGAGATCTAAATAACTACACAGTCTGACACGGCTTATGTGTTTTTTGTCAAAGACTTCATAATGTATTTAAACCTTAGTGGTTCGTGACTAAACTACAAAATGATAGTTAGTATAAAACTTATTTTACAATCATATCAAATCCTATTCCTACTCACATGTCTATCGTCTCTCTCATTCACTTACTATCATGCGCTCGATTGCTCTCTCTCAATTGGTCACAGAGTAAAAAGAGACTTATCCTAGCATCCACTAGAAATGTACCTACTATGGGTATCAAGGATTATCCACCGTTTCGAGCCTCGTTCTTTAAACCATCTCACGATTACCACCAAATAACATCTATAAACCAATGAGTGCCAACCGTTAAGTAAGACTTTCATAAAAATGAGTTCGATAACTCTCTCTTTTACTCTATCTATGAGTAAATTCGGCATCACATGTCGACTCAGAAGTCAACTAGCCATAGAAAACCATTAAACGATTCCAGAACCTCGATAAACCCTCAATTGCTTCGCCCGTTCCAATAGTAAACTTATGACCTGTTTCGCAATATTTAACCAGTATAACTTCAAACCAACGACCAAACTTCATTTATAATAGACTTTATATAGCACTAGGATTTGTATTCACATCATTACTAAATTTCAAGGTATGCAAATTATAAGCCAAAAAGTCAAATAAAACCCTATCACGAGCCCTAGGTCGAACCCGTACTCCACATTTCTTCATTTCTAATCCGTTTTAACCGCCAATCGAATTGATAATCTTTGCTAATTCTTTCAATCTCAGACCTTAACATCCTATGTTCATAATTCCCTTATTCATTTATAAACACAATGTACCTTGTTAAAACCTTTGAATGAACCCGTCAACCCAAAATATAGACCCGGTTTGTTCTTATGACCATTTTAAACCCTCTAAATTTCGCTACCATTGTACAAATGTCCACCAAATAACTCTTCTAGAAATCTTTCATAGCAGTTAGCACCTAATGAGACAATCTTGGTCAAATATGTAATGAAAATGCACATGAGTCTCATGAATCTTCTGTTCTCTTGTTGTGTCGTTCGGCTTCCATCTAGGCCATCCACACCTTCAATAATCTAGTTTCTAGCCTTAACAAATCACCATATATCCTCTCCTAGTCATCCCATAGATGCTCCACACGTCCAAGAGCAGTACCAAAGCTTCCTTAGTCATCTATGCTTCATTTGAGTATAAATAGAGCTCTCTAGTCTTCATTCAAACTCGCACCCCCATCTTCTTACTATAACCCTTAAGGCAGCAATCCTTTGCTCCATTATGATCCTAGGATCATTAAAGAAGTTCAAGAAGCAAATCCTTGAAGAATTGAAGCCCCGAAGTAAAGATACAAGGCGTTATTACGAGTGGAAATTATCTATCACGAAACGACCATTTCAACATTTTTGATCATGAAGATCAAACGGTTCTGAATGTTCTAATTATGCTACTTCACCTTATAATGTTCATATGATCCTAATATACTCTGTTAAAGTTTCTTAACCATTTAATGCTCTTTTTCCATTTTGAGTCCAAAACGTACACCGAAAACCTATTTTCTCGTTTTTCTTATAACTAAATGTTTATATGAATAAATATGTTATAATAATATGCCTAGCATGCTTAAATTATTGTTTAAAATAACCACTTTTATTACCTGATTAATAAGGTATTTGAACGTAAAACTCCGCGCGTTTCTATTTACGTTTACGTTTTGAACCCTAATTTGACCCGTTTTGCTTAATTGCTTAACTGAATCGTTATTTTAAACTTATGTTGCGTTAAAACCCAATTTTAGTTTATTATAACTTATAAATGTCTAATGAAATTTTAAACTAATGTCTTGCATGGCATTGGACATGTTTAGTAATTATAATCCATTGCAGGGTATATATCGGAAATTTAGAATCTTATAAAACTATAAGGACGAAAAGTGTATTTTATCAAATGTTATAATACTACAGGGATCTTTTATGTCACTGTTTCAAAGTCAGGGGTTTACTTGGTTTACTTTTAAGTGAAGGACCAAAGTCATAAAAATTGTATAACCTAGGGGCCTAATTGCAATTTTCAAACCCTAGGGTCTAAAATGATAACATTTTGAAAAAGTTAAAAACACATTCTAAACATTACCAGACATAACTCTTTAAGAGGTTTCATCTTGGTATTAATTAAACACTAAAAACCCAATGATATCGTATCAAATACTAGGAAGTTCAGCTTCATATTAAGAGGTTTCATCTTGGTATTACGTTCTGACTGAGTTGTTGGGTTTACGATTTAAAGTGCCATAGCTCCTCAAACGTTTACTGAATGACTTCTGAATTATGATGGCCCGTTATAGTGATAACATAATTCCAACTTTCAAGTCAGAAACTCATAACTCTTAAACCAAAGTTCTAAAGTACAATCTTCCTAAGACTTGACATATTTACTCAGGTTGCGTGACGTGGATGTTTACTATCATTTTACTATATCAACCTTCCCCGGTTAAGATTGTGATAAGGTCGTCAGCTTTTATTTCAGAATAATTATTACATCTACCTATCAGGTGAGATTCATAACCTCGCCTTTACTCATTTTACATGTTTTATAAACCCGCGAGGGGGATACATGCTCGTTACAAACTCTTTTACATACTCTTTTATCTTATAACAATGTGATTACTTTTCAATGACTTAGTGAGTTCATAGCCTCACTTTTAATCTCTTTAATTATTTCATAAACCCGTGAGGGGGATACATGCTATAAAGTACAGATACAAGTGTTTTACCAGACTATATGCTAATCTGATGTATCATTACAATCAATGTCTAAGTTATAAATCCTACAAGTCGTTAAATTTGACTTCAAGTCGTTAAATTGACTATGGATATTAATCTGTTAGTTTCATAAATCCTACAAGTCGTTAAATTTGACTTCAAGTCGTTAAATTGACTATGGATATTAATCTGTTAGTATCATAGATCCTACAAGTCATTAAATTTGACTTCGAGTCGTTAAATTGACTTTGGATATTAATGTTAGTGTAATAAATCCTACAAGTCGTTAAATTTGACTTCGAGTCGTTAAATTGACTTTGGATATTAATGTTAGTGTAATAAATCCTTCAAGTCGTTAAATTTGACTTCGAGTCGTTAAATTGACTTTGGATATTAATCTGTTAGTTTCATAAATCCTACAAGTCATTAAATTTGACTTCGAGTCGTTAAATTGACTTTGGATATTAATGTTAGAGTAATAAATCCTACAAGTCGTTAAATTTGACTTCGAGTCGTTAAATTGACTTTGGATGTTAATATGTTGATATTATGAGCTCTTCAAGTCGTTAAATTGACTTTGGATGTTAATATGTTGATATTATGAGCTCTTCAAGTCGTTAAATTGATTTTTGATGATAATGTGTTAGTACGATGTGCTTAGACAAGGAACAAGACTGAACAGACCAAACAAGACAATAACGCAGTAATATACTGTTACTACAATAATTGCATTCGTTGCAATTATACAAATAACAGGTATATAATAACATGACCCAAGATTATAACAATACCATTTTCGTAATAATTGTGTTTATATAATTATTACACTATAACTTGTATTTAAACTATATCTCAGGTCAATTGAGCAAAGTTGCGGTGGTACGGAAGTGGCTATGACTCGAAGATGATGGCTGAATGTTATCAATGAAATCATAATATTTTAGATTTTTGGGTCCTGCATTTTGTAAAAAAACTTTTGATTTTTAATGAATGATAACTATTAATTTTTCAACAACGTCTCTTTTTAAAGTTTTTTTTCTATTGATTATGATTGTTGTTTCCATGAAAGTAATCCCAGATAGCTCCGCGGCTATATTTGTAATATTAGGGGATGTTGTTACGCTTCCAGCTTCTTTCGGAATCGTCGAATACTGTTAGTTGTTCTGAAAATTATGTTGGTAGGGGTCCATTGGTTTTGGAATTTGAAAAGTGTGTCGTGCGTTCGGTGGGTGACAATACTGAATTGGTTGGAGTTGAAGCCTGTAATTCTAGGAATCGGGATGGGTGTAACGTATTAGGAACTTCTTTTGTGGGTGACTACTATGTTGATTACTCTCGCCAATCTGCAATTGTTTGGCCTCCAGGTATGTGTCTCTATTAGTATTCAAGCATTTTACATTTTCTTCTGATGTTTTATGTTGGAAAGTCATATTCTTATGTTTTACAGGGGAGTCTTCCTCGGGAGTTTTGTCAGGAATACAAACGGGTACATCTATTGCTTCCCCGGTTCATACAAATACTGGAGACCAAAACGCATTGTATGGAGAATCGAATTTTCAAACAGATGTTGGTTCGTGTTTTTTTCCCTCTTTATGTTAATACCATTGTTTGCAACATCATATGCCCTGTAATGTGCTTCCTTCAACACTTTTCTTCTTTTCTTAGGTGCAACATCGTCTGCTAATTTCAGCCAGCAGCGAAAAATACATGGTGTTTGTAAAAGGCAAGAACGAAAACGTGCGAGGTCCTTTACGGTTGGTAATGGCAGAGGTGAGTTTGGCGACGTTATGTTGGATACTGTCAACCACGGAGGTATGCTACACTTTTTATTTAACGCAAATGCTTTGCATATTCTTTAACTCATTTATATTGCATGACGTGGATACGTAGTATATCCAATTTAGCTGATCTGTGAATTTTGTGCGTTTCAGGTGTGACAAATTCGTATATTGATATATGCGATTGTCATTGGGTTTGTGAGTACTGTCATGCTGCATTTTGGTACGATGAACGGGTAAAAAGGTATGGTAATCGTATCAGGCCCTAGTATCATAAATGTTGTTCATGAGGGAAAGTGGTATGTTAGTTACCGCGTGAACCGCCAAACGGTGTTAGAGAGATGTTTCGAAATAAGGGTTTCCAGGAAAACATCCGAGCCTACAATCAGATGTTTGTTATGACTTCGTACGGGGCATTTGTAGACGATTCTGTAAATAGGCGTAGAGGGCCATTTGTTTTTAAAATATCAGGACATATTTATCATTGGATTGGGTCACTGTGTCCTGCACCCACAGATCCCCCTCGGTTTCTTCAGCTGTACATATATGATATTCAAAATGAAGTGTCAAATCGTATGCGTCATTTTGCCGAAACAAGCTCATCTCGGTTTGATCCTAAAGTAGTTTCCAACCTTATTTAGATTCTGGATGAACACAATGAATTGGTTAAACTCTTTCGCACAGCCAGGGACAGAATTGAGGTGGGTTAAGTTCTAGATTTTCGGATCAGACTTTTTAGTGTCGTTGGGGCACGTGAATATGATTTGTCAACTTCAGGTACTCTGGGTGAAATCGTATTTAAAAGTGGGCCAAATACTAGAACCGACTATGATGTTATTATCGAGTCCAGAGATGGTTTTCCTCAGCGCGTTAACAAGTTGCACCCGTCATACATGTCTCTTCAATTTCCTCTATTATTGTGTATGGCGAGGCAGGTTTTTACCCAGAAATGAGACCGCGTCGTGATGTTGACAAAAGGTTGTCCATGAATCAATACTACATGTTTCAGCTACACGAACGCCTCGATTCTTACGCCCTTCTTTTTAGGGGTGGTCGTCTGTTTCAACAGTATGTGGTTGGCGTGTTCTGTTGTATCGAGCAAAATCGGCTAGATTTCTACAGGTTTTGGCAGAATGATATTAGGAGAGAATATTTGTCAGGCGTTTATGATGCTATTTGCAGAGGAGACCGGGAAGGTTCTGAAATTGGTGGACGTCTAATTTTACTAAGGACTTTTACTGGCGGGCCACGCTACATGTATAGTCATTATCTGGATGCTTTAGCAATTTGTCGTGCACTTGGTAACCCATAATACTTCATCACCTTCACATGTAACGCTAACTGGCCTGAGATTAAGAGACACATTCAGCAGTTCCCCGAATTGACGCTTGTAGATAGAGTAGACATCGTCGTCCGTGTGTTTGAACAAAAGGTCTAAGATTTCTGCAACTTCTTAAAAGATGTTCAACTCTTTGGCTATGTTACTGGACGTAAGTAATGTCTATATTATTTTCCTTTATATTGACTAAATTAGCCAGTTGCACAAAAACTTTACCCCTTTTATGTTCTATTTTTTTGTTTGCATTTTTTAACAATAAATAGACCCGTTAATTGTTGTTATTTTGACACTTTCGTTTATTTTTTTGTTCCCAGTTCTGTATACAATTAAATTCAGAAGCGTGGCCTTCCTTATTGTCATACTCTACTCTGGGTAGATGCAAAAGATAAGATCCAAAATGCGTCTGAAATTGATCGTCGTATATCTGTTGGAAAATGGTATAGCAAATATAAGTTTTTGCTAACTTTGGTCACATTTAATATATGTAGATGTTATATATAATAAATAGATGTCTGGGGCTTTGCGTTCTCCTCGAAGAGGCTCGCAACGAGCCAAAACTATGTCCAAAATAGAGGTAGGATGATGAGCTCATCGTGACTCAAGTGAGGCAAGTGAACAAATTTGGAACTATTCACATCGCCCAAGTGTGAAGTGGATTGGGTTTATATGAAACTTGGGTTAGTTGCTTGATAAATTCCTTTGTGGGGTTTATGCTACCCACGCTACGGCGGGGGGGGGGGGGGTGGGAGGGTGCAAAAAATGGGTTTCTGGGCAAACAGATGGGTTCGTATTCCACTGAATCATGCGATCCCTGCGACCTGCGGGACACGAAGCAGCTTCCGGTGGTTTCACTATGTCCTATCTTTTTACTGCCAGTTTTGATAAGGTTCCAGAATATTCCAAAGAAGTTTATTTGACAAATTCAAAAGGTTGAATAGATCAACTTGGCTTGATAACGCAGCTAGGGTTTGACTATAAAAGAGAGGCCTCTCATTCAGTTTTTTGATACACAGAAACACAATACTCCAATGCCAAAAAATTGAGCCGCCAGTTCGCAGCTCCATCGCTCAGAATCACTCGACCCTTTCCGCAATCTTTCAGGTCAGATTGTCTAGTCCGGCTGTACAACAGCTTTGGACGTTGTACCCTGGGAAACAGACGGCGAATCTGTTTTAAGGGGATTCGTGGTTAAACAACTGTGTGCATCGTTCTTTTACTGCTTATATTATCTGTTATTCATTAGGTTAATTTGCTTGTTAATGTTATTCGATCTACGCTAATAAAAGTATGCAGGTTTCCCAACAGTCTTAAAACAGATTCTGTTTACGCAGAATTAAAACGCTTTTATTATTCGATATAATATTGTTAACAAGTTTTCGTATAAACGGTTTCTGTCGAAACCTAGATAGAGTTTCGCTGGAAATCAGGTAACAAAAACAGATTTTATTCGGCGGTTTACAGATCCATAACGTTTGATTATATCAATATAGAAACCAGGAATTGAGTTTTCATTAAATCGCTATTATTTTTATGAAACCAAGACTGAGTTTCGGTTAAAACAGATCGGTACACGCTAGATACGAGTGATTACTGTTTGTTCTAACGTGTGTGTGTGTTCTTTCAGGATGACTAAACACCTCCAAACTCCTTTTTTTTGTTTTTCTCTCCCCTGCGACTACTGGTGTGATCCAACCGAGTGCGCCGGCTACAACAAGTTGGCTAAATCAAGCAGAATGACAGAAAAGTTCAATGGTCAGAACCTTTAAGATGTGGTGGCACGTAGCAACAGTAAGATGTCTTCTATGTCTCACCACCTTGGGTCTTGCACGGTTTGAAGAAACTGTCGGCCTAGTCGAACCTCCTGCACGAAGGGTCAATCCTCTAATGCTCAAGGTGACATGCTGTGGTAAGCATGGTAAAGTCAGACTCTTGTGCCAAAAAGTATGTTCGGAATAGGGATTTGATTGATCCTCTGTTTATGTGTTACTGCAAGCAGACCTGCCTACGAAGTATGGGAGTCATTGGAACGGCTAAATACAAAACAGAGGATGCTGGCGACAAAGAAGTTTGTGTAGCTCCGGTGTGGATTACAACCGAGGTTGTTCCAAAGAAAGTGATAAGTCAGGTTCAAGACCTGCAGTTTTGTACACGACATGCTGCTGAAGGAAATGACTTGCGTGAAACTTTTTCAAGTGGCATGCTATAATTGATTATATTACCTCCAAGCTGAGGGTAGAATTCAGAAGCTTCTTGTAAAGACATAAGCGAAAGAGATGAGTGTGAAGACTTGGTAGTTCGTCTTGTATTGTAGAGGACAACACCTGGCGTCAGAAAGAAACTTATACACCTAATTCTGCCAAGGCTAATTTGGTTGAGCGGCTGGGTCCTTCTTCTAGGTTTAATTCCAAGTGAATAAGAAAGAACAAAAATAAGAATGACATGAAGGGCAGGGAAGTCTGGTACCTTGTTTTACTATCTAAGCTGGGATTGTGAAACTAGAAGTTCCAGGGGACTTGCTACACTTGTGACAACCTGGTACAGTGTGCTAATTGCAAGATGCGAAGCGGTGAATCCACATCGGCAATAATGGCGGATAGAATGTGGACATGATTGCGATGGTGTCTGAGTGTGTGCATATCTTGAGTTTAACCTGGTTAGTGTATAACAAAGTGGTTGGTGGATGATACTGGGGGCAACTCGTCATGTTATGTGCTGATAAGAGTTTGTTTATACTCTTTCAGAGCGGTTGACATGAGACAGAAGCATTTATATGGGCAAACTTGCAACTGCTATGATATCAAGGTGAAGGAGATGTTTTTTGAAGATGACATCCGAGAAGGCTCAAGCTGGGGACTATGTTTGTATGTTTTGGAGATTCGCAAGAATCTTGTGTCGGTTGGTGTATAAACAAAGGTTTGGCTTTTTTCGTTTAGTCTTTGAGCTGATATGTTTGTTTTGGTCTTAAAATCAAAATGTATGTTGGTAGGGTTATGCAGTGAATGCTTATGGTTTAAACTCAATGTAATGGTGGTCAGAATGATATCAATAAATGAACTGCTTTGGCTTACTTGATTGTGTCTTTCTAATGTGTGGCATGGTCGTCTTGGGAAAGGTAAATTTTAATTCGATGCGTCGTTTGATTAACTTTAATAGCATACCAACCTTTTCATAGTGATTCTTAATTACAAATGTGAAACTGTGTGTGAAGCAAAACTTTACAAGAACTTTCAAATGTTTAAGCGACAACGAACACTGATATGTAAATGACATATGTGATTTGAAATCACTACCCTGACGAAGGGTGGTAATAAGTACTTTATTGGTTTATGATGATTGTACAAGTTTGTTATGTTTACTTGATTTAAATGTTAAGATGAGCCTATAGACAGTTTGTTCTTACCAAAACGAAGTTGAGAATCAATTGGTAGAAAATCAAGGTTTAGAAGTGATAGGAGAGGTGAATACGTGGCTCCATGTTCGCGTTTATGCGAAAATGAATTAGGACACGAGTTCACTGTCCCTATTTCACCTCAGGCAAAAACGGTATTGCCGAAGGTAAGGGAATCCGTACCTTGAAAGAATGGTTACTGCCATGTTGATAGTCTCTGGCACTGTGTCCGAATGTGGGGAAGCCATTTCTTGCGGCTAATTATCTTTTACATAAGATACCTCGTAAGAAAAGGGAAGAGACTCTTATGAAATTATGGATGGGGAAGAAATACCAATCATATCAATATTACGATTGTGGGGTTGAGAACACCGGTTATTTTAGATTTTGGGAATTCAAAGGTTCGGTTTGATTCTTGCGAACCGTTAGTTACTGTTGGCCATTTTGAAAGTTATATCGGTAGGGATTATGGGAATTCAGATGTTCGGTATGCTTCTTTCGAACCATCGAATACTGTTATTTGTTCTGAAAATTATGTTGGTAGGGGTCCAATGGTTTTGGATTTTGAAAAGTGTGTTGTGCGTTCGGTGGGTGGCGATACTGAATTGGTTGGAGTTGAAGCCTGTAATTTTAAGGAATTGATGGGTGTAACGTATTAGGAACTTCTTTTGTGGGTGACTACTATGTTGATTACTCTCGCCAATCTGCAACTGTTTGGTCTCCATGTATGTGTCTCTATTGGTATTCAAGCATTTTACATTTTCTTCTGATGTTTCATGTTGGAAAGTCATATTCTCATGTTTTACAGGGGAGTCTTCCTTGTGAGTTTTGTCAGGAATACAAACGGGTACATCTGTTGCTTCCCCGGTTCATACAAGAACTAGAGACCAAAACGCATTGTATGGAGAATCGAATTTTCAAACAGATGTTGGTTCGTGTTTTTTTCCCTCTTTATGTTAATACCATTGTTTGCAACATCATCTGCCCTGTAATGTGCTTCCTTCAACACTTTTCTTCTTTTCTTAGGTGTAACATCATCTGCCAATTTCAGCCAGCAGCGAAAAATACATGGTGTTTGTAAAAGGCAAGAACAAAAACATGCGAGGTCCCTTACGGTTGGTAATGGCGGAGGTGAGTTTGGCGACGTTATGTTGGATACTGTCAACCACGGAGGTATGCTACACTTTTTATTTAACGCAAATGCTTTGCATATTCTTTAACTCATTTATATTGCATTGAGTGGTACGTAGATCCACTTTAGACTAGATCTGTGATATTCTTGTGCGTTTTCAGGTGTGACAGATTCGTATATTGATATATGCGATTGTCATTGGGTTTGTGAGTACCGTCGTGCTGCATTTTGGTACGGTGAACGGGTAAAAAGGTATGGTAATCGTATCAGGCCCTAGTATCATAAATGTTGTTCATGAGGGAAAGTGGTATGTTAGTTACCGATGTTTGAGCTTGTGAACCGCCAAACGGTGTTAGAGAGATGTTTCGAAATAAGGGTTTCCAGGAAAACATCCGAGCCTACAATCAGATGTTTGTTATGACTTCGTACGGGGCATTTGTAGACGATTCTGTAAATAGGCGTAGAGGGCCATTTGTTTTTAAAATATCAGGACATATTTATCATTGGATTGGGTCACTGTGTCCTGCACCCACAGATCCCCCTCGGTTTCTTCAGCTGTACATATATGATATTCAAAATGAAGTGTCAAATCGTATGCGTCATTTTGCCGAAACAAGCTCATCTCGGTTTGATCCTAAAGTAGTTTCCAACCTTATTTAGATTCTGGATGAACACAATGAATTGGTTAAACTATTTCGACAGCCAGGGACAGGAATTGAGGCTGGTTAAGAGTTAAGGTCTAGATTTTCGGATCAGACTTTTTTTTTTTAGTGTGTTGGGGCACGTGAATATGATTTGGCAAACTTCAGGTTTATCTGGGTTAAATCGTTATTAAAGTGAGGCATAATACTAGAATCCGTCCTATGATGGTTATTAGTATCGGTCAGAGATGGTTTTCCTCAGGCGTTAACAAGTTGCAACCCGTCATAAATGTCTCTTCAATTTCTCTATTATTGTGTTTGGCGAGGCAGGTGTTTACCAGAAATGAGAGCGTCGTGGATGTTGACAAAGGTTGTCCATGAATCAATACTACATGTTTCAGCTACACGAACGCCTCGATTCTTACGCCCTTCTTTTTAGGGGTGGTCGTCTGTTTCAACAGTATGTGGTTGGCGTGTTCTGTTGTATCGAGCAAAACCGGCTAGATTTTTGCAGGCTTCGGCAGAATGATATTAGGAGAGAATATTTGTTAGGCGTTTATGATGCTATTTGCAGAGGAGACCGAGAAGGTTCTGAAATTGGTGGACGTCTAATTTTACCAAGGACTTTTACTGACGGGCCACACTACATGTATAGTCATTATCTGGATGCTTTAGCAATTTGTCGTGCACTTGGTAACCCACAATACTTCATCACCTTCACATGTAACGCTAACTGGCCTGAGATTAAGAGACACATGCAGCCGTTCCCGGAATTGACGCCTGCAGATAGAGCAGACATCGTCGTCCATGTGTTTGAACAGAAGGTCCAAGATTTCTGCAACTTCTTAAAAGATGTTCAGCTGTTTGGCTATGTTACTGGACGTAAGTAATGTCTATATTATTTTCCTTTATATTGACTAAATTAGCCAGTTGCACAAAAACTTTACCCCTTTTATGTTCTATTTTTTTGTTTGCAGTTTTTTTAACAATAAATAGACTCGTTAATTGTTGTTATTTTGACACATTCGTTTATTTTTTTTGTTCCCGGTTCTGTATACAATTAAATTCAGAAGCGTGGCCTTCCTTATTGTCATACTCTACTCTGGGTAGATGCAAAAGATAAGATCCAAAATGCGTCTGAAATTGATCGTCGTATATCTGTTGGAAAATGGTATAGCAAATATAAGTTTTTGCTAACTTTGGACAACATTTAATATATGTAGATGTTATATATAATAATAGATGTTTGGGGCTTTGCGTTCTCCTCGAAGAGGCTCGCAACGAGCCAAAACTATGTCCAAAATAGAGGTAGGATGATGAGCTCATCGTGACTCAAGTGAGGCAAGTGAACAAATTTGGAACTATTCACATCGCCCAAGTGTGAAGTGGATTGGGTTTATATGAAACTTGGGTTAGTTGCTTGATAAATTCCTTTGTGGGGTTTATGCTACCCACGCTACGGCGGGGGGGGGGGGGGTGGGAGGGTGCAAAAAATGGGTTTCTGGGCAAACAGATGGGTTCGTATTCCACTGAATCATGCGATCCCTGCGACCTGCGGGACACGAAGCAGCTTCCGGTGGTTTCACTATGTCCTATCTTTTTACTGCCAGTTTTGATAAGGTTCCAGAATATTCCAAAGAAGTTTATTTGATAAATTCAAAAGGTTGAATAGATCAACTCGGCTAATTTATAGCACCCACCTTGGCTTGATAACGCAGCTAGGGTTTGACTATAAAAGAGAGGCCTCTCATTCAGTTTTTTACACACAGAAACACAATACTCCAATACCAAAAATTGAGCCGCCAGTTCGCAGCTCCATCGCTCAGAATCACTCGACCCTTTCCGCAATCTTTCAGGTCAGATTGTCTAGTCCGGCTGTACAACAGCTTTGGACGTTGTACCCTGGGAAACAGACGGCGAATCTGTTTTAAGGGAATCGTGTTAAACACGAGCCTCGTTCTTTTACTGCTTATATTATCTGTTATTCATTAGGTTAATTTGCTTGTTAATGTTATTCGATCTACGCTAATAAAAGTATGCAGGTTTCCCAACAATATCTGCAGAATTGCCAGACCCATACACTGATCCTCAGGGGTACAGAGTTGTATCTAAAATGATGGTACACGGTCCATGTGGACCATTTTATTCTGACGTTGTTTGCATGAAAGAAATGTGGAAAAAAGTTTCCTAAAAATTTTAATGAACACACGTTTTTCGATGCAGATGGATATGTTCACTACCGTAGGAGGGAAACGAACATATATACAACTCGGCGTGGTGTTGATTTAGATAATGCTTATATTGTACCATACAATCGTCAATTATGTCTTGCTTTCCATGCTCACATAAATGTTGAGTACTGTGGTTGGAGCATGTTGATCAAATATTTGTTCAAATATATCTCCAAAGGGACGGATAATATTTCTACTAAAATAGTAAGGCAAGTTGGCGAGCCTCTAGCCGAAACCAGCAACGCATCCATAAAAATAGACGAAATACAGAATTATATTGACGGAAGGTTTATTTGTCCGCATGAAGCGTGCTGGAGAATTTTAAAGTATGAGATACACAGTAGGCAACCACCAGTTCAAATACTTTCTGTACATCTTGAAAATATGTAGTCCATTACCTTCAGAGATCGTCAATCTCTTACGTCAATTGTTAATGATGACAGCAAAACCAAAACAACACTGACAGAGTGGTTAGAGTATAACAAATTTAATAAAGATGGCCTTCATCTTACCTACATAGATTTCACCAAAGAGTTTGTGTGGTATCCGAATTCTAGAAGCTGGCGACGACGACAACGAAGAACTGCAGTTTCAATCGGTCGACTTGCAAATGTTCATCCTGCTTCTGGAGAACTTTTATTCTTATGGATGCTACTTTGCCACCAAAAAGGCTGCAAAACTTTTCAATACATTCGTACAGTTAATAAAAGACTGTATCCAACTTTCCGTTCAGCGTGTGCAACGTTAGGGCTGCTCGGTGACAACAAAGAATGGCACACTGCATTAGAAGAGTCAGCTTTCTCAGCAACGAGCCAGCAGCTAAGAACCCTCTTTGCTCAGATTCTTATTTTCTGTGATGTCACAGATCCTCTCAGACTATGGAAATTGTTCTATAGAAAAATGTGGGACGACATTCCAATAACTGTTTCAAATTCACTCTATATTTAAGATCTCTACATGAATGATCCAGAATTAGAAGGCGGTGTACTATATGAATTGGAAGTAATCCTGAACACCTTTTCCAAGACAGTTACAGACTTTGGTCTCCCTCCGCTTTCAAAAAAATTCCGCGATGCGGTTAGAAACAAAGAATTAATGGAGGAAAAAAGCTACAACAGAATCGAACTATCGAAAGAGATCGCCCTTTTGGTTCCTAAACTAAATACAGAACAAAGAAACATATATGAAACGGTTCTTGGCGCAGTTACCGCAAACCGGCAAGAAATGATATTTGTTTACGGACATGGAGGAACCAGAAAAACTTTTCTTTAGAAGACACTCATAAACACTCTAAGGTCACAAGGAAAAATTGTTTTGCCCGTAGCATCTTCAGGTATAGCCTCGCTACTTCTTCCAGCGGGCCGTACGGCACACTCAAGGTTTAAGCTTCCGCTAGACCTAACTGAAGAGTCTTTGTGTAACATTAAAAAGAACACACATGTTGCTTCATTGTTGGCTGAAACGAACCTTATAATATGGGATGAATCGCCTATGAATGACAAAAAGTATTTTGAAACGTTAGACAGGACGCTAAAGGATATACTGGATGTTCCACATAAATTATTTGGAGGCAAAACAATTGTGCTTGGTGGTGATTTTCGCCAAACACTTCCTGTAAAAAAGGGAGCATCCAAGCTGGAGATAGTAGGGGCATCTATAGCTGAATCAGAATTATGGCCACATTTCAAGATTTACAGGCTGACAGAAAATATGCGACTTTAGCAGCCCGGTTTAACCGAGCACCAAAAAAGGAGAGCAGCAGAATTTGCTTCATGGTTATTGGAAATAGGTGATGGTAAGATTGGAACCGTGGAGGATAGTAGTGAAGGCGATTGTTCTTGGGTTACTATCCCTGAACAATACTATTTACCTGATGACGCCACCGGTTTACAAGACCTGATAGGATTTATTTACGATGAGAAAACGCTTCAACAACCAACAGCAGGGGATCTGCAACAAAAAGCCATAGTTTGTCCAAAAAATAGTACTGCTGATGAAATCAACACGATGGTTTTACGTATGTTACACGGTGAGAGCAAAGTCTATTCGAGCTCAGACGAAGCAATTCCCGTTGGAAGTGACCGAGGAGAAGTTGAATTACTATATCCACCTGAATATTTAAACACACTCCAGTTTTCGGGATTTCGTCCACACGAGCAAGAGTTAAAAGTAGGGGCACCAATTATGCTTTTAAGAAATATGAATCTCCAAGGAGGAATGTGTCACGGGACACGGATGATCATAAAAAAATTGTGGTCTAAATTAATCGAAGCGCAAGTGATTACTGGAACCAGAATAGGAGAAAGAGTTTACATACCAAGAATTGTATTAACAACTAAAGAGCCGCATATGACGTTAACTTTTAAGAGAAAGCAATTTCCGGTTAAACTTTGCTACGCTATGACCATTAATAAAAGTCAGGGTCAATCTCTCAACAAAATCGATGTCTACTTACCTGAACCGATGTTTAGTCACGGCCAGTTATATGTTGCATTCTCTAGAGCTACATCTCCAAATGGTTTAAGAGTGTTGATGTGTGAACAAGAAGATAAACCACTAAACACAACCAAAAACATAGTTTATCATCACTTTTTATCAAAAATAAATACACCCAGTGCATAGTTGATACCTATAGATAACTGTGTATATACACACCAAAAAAAAAATACTTCTAACGAAAGTTTTATTCCCATATAGATTGCGATGTCAGCATAGGAAAATATATGCATCAAGCACAACAGTTTTTTCTATTTTTGTTTTTTACAACAATTAAAAGAGGACTTTACTCCTAGAAGGTTACTGCTTTGTGTATGTCCTTGTTACTTTTATAATAACTGTGTTAATGCAGACTCAATGCCGATGTGTAAACTCACACACACAGATAGGTACATTTCATGTGTAGCACAATATTAACTTAGTTTGATTGGTACTTTGTCAGTATTGTACATAGTCACTTGGTGAGAGATATAATATGCAGATTAGAAACTGAGTTTTATGTGTTCATATCAATGATCTGTACACAGACAGTGGGGTGAATTGGGTGGGGTAAGTGAGTGGGGGGAGGGGAGAGTTAAGGTGAGGTGGGCTGTGCATAGGACATATATTTAGGAGTACAGAAGAAGCAATAAAATAGTATTGGATTTAGGGGTAACTTAGTCTCTTCTTACAGACATTAGAGTCGTTAAGGGGAGTGATCTTTCTCAGATGAACACACTCTAGAGTACACATAGTCACAGGGATTTTATCAGGAGTGGAAGAGTTATTGTGGACATGGAGACTAGAAACTCAATTGATATAGATGTGGGTATATACAATTTCTTACAAGTACCCAATGGACAGATGTGGCGTTATGAGTGTTTAAATTTTAAGACGTATATATGATCTATCTCTCGATATAACTGAGAATCAGAGATTTATAAGATATAGGAGAGTGGATACAGGAAGTGTCTTAGAGCTGGAGAGACCACAGATTAGAGAGATCTTTTTTGACGGGAGGAGTGATGATTTGTATGAGGGGTTAGTTGGTCTGATTGGAGGATGGATTGATTGGTGGGGTGAGGAGAGGGTATGAGTAGTGATAGTGGAAATGGTATGGTGGGGGGGGTGGGGGGGGGGAGGGAGGGTGGAGAGAGAGTATGGGGGGAGTATAGAGAGTTGGTGGAAAGGGGGTAATGTGAGATGGAGGTGACTGATGTGAAGTTTGTTAGATTTTGGAAGAACCTATATGTCACTCAACGATATCGACTAAATATAGATACTGTTTAGTGACGAAATTTAGACACACAGAACACACACACACAAAGTGAGATAAAGGTGAGAGATTCTTAAAATCATGACTATGTAGAATTGTGTATATAAATTAGTATAGTGATTGATGATTTCTAGTAGGTTTTGATCCCCAAACACGATGTAGTAGATTCCTTTTATTCACCAAGGAAAACCTAAAAGGATTATAAAACATGTGAAAGATATTGATATACTTTCCTAAGATATCTCCTAAGATATCTCTAAGATAACTATTATCGCTATTCTGTTACATAAACAGACTTAACTAGATAAGGCCAGTACTAACTATAGTACTGCCAGACTTAACTTAGTATTGGCAGACTTAACTATGTCTATAAGACTTAACTCTATAACTACCAGACTTAAGTATGTTACATAATCCTAACAATTCTCCCCATAACTTGAATTCACTTGTGATCTTTCAAGATTTCTATATGATTATCTTTACTCAATCAACAACAGAAAAAAAAACAACCGAGATAGACACAGAGGGACATGAGAGATGTGCGAAATAGAGGACAGAAGAGAAACATTACAAAAATAAAAGTCACACAACACATCAATTGAAAAGCTGAGTACACAAGCGTCTCTGACAGCGTACATGTTAGAGAGGCGGCGCGACAATCTAGTAATAGCTAATTATTAACGTAACCAGACTTAATCTGGTAGTTATCTGAGTCTTTTTTATCTGTCATATAGAGACATTAGTTCAACGTCTGCAGTACTAAGTTAATCTGGCAGTAACTATATGTTAGTACGAGGCCTTGTCTAGTTAATCTGTTATGTAACAAAATTGTTATAATAGTTATCTTAGATATATCTTAGGAGATATCTTAGGAAAGGATATGCATTATCCTTTCACATGTTTTATAAAGCCTTTTAGGGTTTCCTTGGTGTATAAAAGGAACTCTACTACATAGTGTTTGGGGATCAAAACCTAATAGAAATCAATAGCAATATACGAAGTTAGTTTCACATTCTTCTTAGTACTTGTGTTTAAGTATTCCGCATTAGCAACATAGTATTCATAGTCCATGTGTCTCTTCTTATAGTTGAGTTGGATTTATTCAAGTTAGCTATTGGCTTACAAAAGGCTAATCAGATCCAAGACTAAGGACCTACAGTAAAGGAATATTGATAGAACCTGTAAAGAAGAAAGATCAAATCTTGCTTGATGAAGAAACTGCTTTAAAACTACAAGCTGTATTTGATGAAGAAGAAATACTTGCAAAAGAGAAAGCTAAAAAAGTACAAGAAGCTAATATTGCCTTGATTAAAACATAGGATGATATACATGTAAAAGATGGATGTTGATCATCAATTGGCTAAAAGAATGCAAGCACAAGAACAAGAAGAGTTGTCTGTTGAAGAAAAGTCTACATTATTTCAACAACTCTTAGAGAAAAGAAGAAAGCATTTTGCAGCTAAAAGAGCCAGAAGAACAAGAAACAAACCACCAATAAAAGCTCACAGAAAAGATAATGTGTACTTACCTAAAGAACATGGAAGGATACAAGCTCAATGATTTGAAGTTGAAAGATTTTGATTCTATTCAAGAGATGTTTGACAGAGCATTCAAGAGGGTAAATACATTTGAAGACTTTAGAACAGAGTTGGTGAAGGGCAAAGAAAAGAGAGCAAGAACTGAGCTAGCACAAGAGATTACAAAGAAGGAAAAGGTGGAAGATGACAAAGAAACAACAGAGATTAAAAGGTTAATGGAAATCATTCTAGATGAAGAAAAAGTAGCAATTGATGCTATTCCTTTGGCTGTCAAGTCTTCAAGTAGTGTTGACTGGAAGATTCATAAAGAAGGAAGAAAAGGCTATTATCAAATAATAAGAGCTGATGGAAAGTCTCAAATGTACATGATCTTTAGTCTCAAAGTATTCTTTATGAATCTTCCAGTCAACAATACTTGGAGACTTAACAGTGAAATGAATAGCATCAATTGCTACTTCTTCTTCTTCATCTGGAATGATTTCCATTAACTTTTTAATCTCTGCTGTTTCTTTATCATCTTCCACCTTTTACTTCTTTGTAATCTCTTGTGCTAGCTTAGTTCCTGTTCTCTTCTTTGCATAGTCTACAACTCTTGTCTTAGAAGTCTTCAAATGTATTTACCCTCTTAAATGCTCTGTCAAACATCTTTGGAATATAATCAAACTCTTTCAACTTCAAATCATTGAGCTTGTATCCTCCATGTGTCCTTTAGGGTAAGTACACATTATTTTTTCTCTGTTGAGCTTATGTGTGTTTGTTTCTTTTTTCTCTTCTGGTCTTTTTAACTGCAAAAAATGCTTTTCCTCTTTTCTCTAAGATTGTGTGAAATAATGTAGCCATTTTTCTTCAACAGACACTCTTCTTGTTCTTGTGCTGCATCTTTCATCAGCCAATTGATGATCAACATCATCTTTCTTGTATATCATCCCATGTTTCCATCTAAGGCAATAATGCTTCTTGTAACCTTTTCAACTTCTCTCTTGCAAGTCCTTTCTTCTTCATACAAATTCAACTTGTAGTTGACAAGAGCAGTTTCATTCCATCAAGTAAGATTTGATCTTTCTTCTTCACAGGTTCTATCAATATTCCTTTACCTTTGTCTTGTGTTTGTTGTAAAGGCATTTGTGAAGATATCTTTGTTGTAGATTCACCCAACTCTTGTATAACAATCCCTTTATTCTTGGGCTTTGTACTTTTCATTTCTTCAAGTGCTTGAGCCAAAGTAATATCATCAACAATACTAATTATAGCAGTAGTTGTTGTAGCAGCACTAACAGTTGTTGCCGCACTAGCAGTACTAACTTTATCACCAGCAGCACTAACCTGAGCAGCATCAATAATTAGCTTAGCAGTGTTAATAACTTCAACTACTTCTTCAGCAACTTCCTCACCAGCAGAAGCATTCATATTTTGAACACTAACCAGGGTAATTTATTTATCTGCATCAATAGCATTAATCCTCCCCTGTTTAGATGCATCCTCACCCAAACTTTCTTCATCATCAGAGGATTCTACCCTAGCAGTCAAACCAACTTTGTATAATCTCTTCAGCTTATGAGTTCTTGACCTATTTTCTTTTCAAGCTTCTTGACCCTCCTTTTCAAACTAGCAATCTCATTATGTTGAGAGGTCTTTGTCTTCTCCAAATCAAGAACCCTGTTTTGTAAAGTGGTACATAGTGCCATCAATTCATCAAGTTTAAGTCTATCCTTATCACTTCGAAGTGTGTTACCTCTTACGAGCAGTGAATCATTGGAATGTTTAGATACATTCTCAAACCTAGTTTGAGCAATAGTATCCCTCATGGTTTCTTGGCACCCGGGACCACCACCTGAAGTAGTTCCTAGGGAACTAGATTCATTAGGTGTTGCCTTGGATCGAGTCTTAGTTATGTTACCACTATCCTGCTCTGCTTCTAAGCTAGAAGCAGTAGTGGCAACCCTCACCAAACTGTCACCCAACTCCTTATGGACAGCGTCATCTATAATATTGTCACTAGGATCACTAGACTGAGATATATAAGTGTCTTTTCTTTTAGGCTTCTTAGGTTTTTGTGTCTTTTAAGGTTGAGGAGATGGTTGAATAAAAATGGGTGTGTGATGAGGATCAGTTGGATTTGCTAAATGTTCACCCATTTGTGATTGGTTTTGTACCACCATTGTTGGAAATAAAGGTGTTATGGAAGTATTTATGGAAAATACCCTCAACAGCATTAACTTTCACCCAACAGTAGTAACCCAGCAGTAGTAAGTTATGCTTAGCAGCATTAACTTTGAGTCACCAGCATTAACTCCAATTCCATTCTAAACAGCTTACCATCATTAATTTAACACTTTTCTTCACTTTTCCTGCAAAATGTTAGTCCAAAAACCAAGAAAACATAAACCATAGCAATTTTTATATTTATCACAATATTAATTATACCTAGCTGTATTAAGTATAACTAACAGTAGAAACTCAACAGTATGAAGTATAACCAGCAGTATTAATTATACTTAACAACATAAACTTTTAATGACATGAATAACAGTACTAATTCATACAAAACTCTAACAAAATCAAAAGAAGATAAAAGACTTTAAAGATTTTAGCATTCAATACTAAGCAATCAAATATTGAAATCTCCTTACATCAAAAGCTTTTTGTAAGCAAATCTGCACATTCTTATCAGTAAGAATTTTTGAAACATTTGATCAATTCTCTTCATTACAATCTCTAATAAAATGATGTCTGATCTCTATATGCTTTGTTTTTGAATGAAAAACAAGATATTTTAATTATGCAAATAGTATTGTTATTATCAATAAAGATCTTGGTAAGCATTAAATTATACCCATAATCAAGTAGTTTGATTTCTAAATCCAACTCACCTTGTGCACAAAGCAACTTAAAGCAGCCACATATTTCGGGGTTCTGTATGGATTTGCATCCACAGTCTGTTTCTATGCCACTGTTTAACCCCCCATTTTTACTTATAAGCCGTCCGGAAGCTAATCTGGGGTATTACTTCATGGATACAACAATCATAATCATAGAAAACGACTCAAAAGAGACATTGTTGGAAAAATTTAGTTATCATTTATCATATTCAAAGATTTTTACAAAATGCAGGTCCCAAAATCTAAAACATCATTTTGAAAATAACAATTACAGTCCATCTTCAGGAGTCCATGCGACTCCATGCCAGCAACATTCAACCCGAACCTGTTAATTTTCGTGTCGGTTTCAGGTCGGGTTTCGTGTCGGGTCAGAAATTGCCACCCCTAGTTTGAATACAAGTAATAGTATAATAATTGTATAAACACAATTATTATGAAAATGATATTGTTATGATCTTGGGTCATGTTATTAGTAATAATCGCAATGAATCATAGTAACAATGTATTATCCCATTATTGCCTTGTTTGGTCTGATTGGTCTTGTTCTCATGTCATCAACACATTATTATCCAAAGTCAATTTAACGACTTGAAGAGCTTATAATATCAACATATTAACATCCAAAGTCAATTTAACGACTTGAAGTCAAATTTAACGACTTGTAGGATTTATAAAACTAACACGTTAATATCCAAAGTCAATTTAACGACTTGAAGTCAAATTTAACGACTTGTAGGATTTATACTACTAACACATTAATATCCAAAGTCAAATTTAACGACTTGAAGTCAAATTTAACGACTTGTAGGATTTATTACTCTAACATTAATATCCAAAGTCAATTTAACGACTCGAAGTCAAATTTAACGACTTGTAGGATTTATTACTCTAACATTAACATCCAAAGTCAATTTAACGACTCGAAGTTAAATTTAACGACTTGTAGGATTTATTACTCTAACATTAATATCCAAAGTCAATTTAACGACTTATAGGATATATGAAACTAGCACATTAATATCCAAAGTCAATTTAACGACTTGAAGTCAAATTTAACGACTTGTAGGATCTATGATACTAACAGATTAATATCCATAGTCAATTTAACGACTTGTAGGATTTATAACTTAGACATTGATTGTAATGATACATCAGATTAGCATATAGTCTGGTAAAACATTTGTATTCATTATTTATAGCATGTATCCCCTTTACGGGTTTATGAAAGCATTAAAGAGATTCAAAGTGAGGCTATGAACTACTAAGTCATTAAAAAGTAATCACATTGTTATAAGATAAAAGAGTATGTAAAAGAGTTTGTAACGAGCATGTATCCCCCTCGCGGGTTTATAAAACTTGTAAAATAAGTACAGGCAAGGTTATGAACTTCACCTGATAGGTAGATGTAATAATTATTCTGAAATGGAAGCTGACGACCTTATCACAATCTTAACCGGGGATGGTTGATATAGTAAAATGATAATAAGCAGCCAAGTCACGCAACCTGACTAAATATGTTGAGTCTTAGAAAGATTGTACTCTAGAACTTTAGTTTTAAGAGTTATGAGTTTGATTGAAGAGTTTGGAATTATTGTATCACCGTTCGGGCCATCATAATTCAGAAGTCATTCAGTAAACGTTTGAGGAGCTAGGGCACTTTAAATCGTAAACCCAACAACCCAGTCAGAACATAATACCAATATGGAAATGTTAAGCACGAGAAGCGTTAATTAAAGTTATGACTTGTAAGGTTTTAAACATGTTTTTATACTTTTTCAAAATGTTACATTTTAGACCCTTGAGTTTGAAAAGTAGCAAATATACCCTCGGAGTTTGCACTTTTACGAGTTTGGTCCTTCAAGTTTAAAAGATATACCAAGTAAACCTTGTACTTTAAAAAGTGACATAATAGACCCCTATAGTTATAACTTTGATAAAATGACATATTCAGCCCTTTTAGTTATAAGTTTCAGAAAGTTACGATATATACCCCTTGCATGGATTATAATTACAAAACATGTCCAAATTGCCATGCAAGCTTATTTTAACATTTCAAAAGATATTTATAAGTTATAATAAACTAAAATATGAAGATTTAACGCAACGAAAGTTTAGAATAACGATTCGTTAAGCTAGGAAGCAAAACGGGTCAAATTAGGGTTTCAAAACGTAAACGCGTAGGTTTTAAGTTCAAATTCCTTCATTAATCAATAAAGTGGTTATTTTAACATTAGTTAAGCATGCTAGGATAGATTATAACAATATTTAATCATTATAACATTTAGTTTTAAGAAAAACATAAAATTAGGGTTTCGGGTGTACGGTTTTGGATCAAAATGGAAAATGAGCATGAATTGAGTTATGAAACTTTAACAAGAGTATATTTAGGATCATATGAACATTATAAGGGTGTAGTAGCAGAAGTAGAACATTCAAAACCTGGGTTTGAGCTTCAAGGAGCAAAAATGGTGGAAATGGGTCGTTTCGGGTAGTATTTCCACTCGTACGCCTTGTATCTTGTTCCCGGGGCTTCAAATCTTCAAAGCTTTGCTTGAATGATCTTCTTAGATGATCCTAGGATCATATGGAGCAGAGAATGTTTGCTCAATTGGGTTATAGAAAGAAGAAGTGGGGGATGAAGATAAATGAAAGGTTTTGTGTTCTATTTATAGGCGAATGGTATCTTGGTGACTAAGGGAGCCTTGCAATCTGATCTAGGACACTTGGACATGCTAGAGGATGAGGTGTTGAAGCTATGTGATGAGTATGATAAGCTAGAAATCAACTAGAAGGTGTTGGAACACCATGTGATGCCGCGGCTAAGTAAAGGAGAAAAAGAGACCATGTGAAGTTTTCTTAATAAAAAATATTGAAGATATTTGTTGTAGAAGGTGTGTAAGCTGCTTAGGAAGGTGAGGTGCTTGTCATGGAGGTGCTTGTTTGCAAAAAGAAAGCTTAAAATGGGTCAAAATGAAAGAAACTAGGTTTCGGGTTCATTAGGGCTTATTTAGGGTTTTCAAGCTTGTAATTCGTGTACATTTGATCAATAATGATGGATTAATGTTTGTAAGGATTGTATTAAGGATTAATAACAAGAATTGATAGGTGGTTCGGGTTTAAAATGGGCGAAAACGAGTAAACGGGTCCAAAGTTCCAATTAGGGCACAATTAGGGTTTCTTGGATTCAATTTGCATATTGTTGAAGTAAAATGATGAAATAATGATTGTATATGATTAAGAATGTTGTAAGTTAAGTTATTACAACTTATTTGATTATTGGTTTAGGTTTACAATGGATAAAAACGAAGAAACAAGTCATAGTATAGTATTTAGCTCGGGTTAGGGTTTCTGACTTTTGTATTAGGGTTTTAAGAGTAAAAATGTGTATGAAAGTTTATGAATAGAATAATTAGGGTTTACACATTGTATATTGAGTGTAGTATCTTGTACACAAGTGATGGTGAAGAAGTTAGAATGAAAATGGAGGTAAAACGGCTATTTTAGAGATCATGTTTAATGACTTGTATATTATGCTTTTAAGGACTTGTACTTTGACTTAGAGGGAGCGTATATTTCAAATGAGATGTTATATTACTTGTACATATGCTTTAGTAGCTTGTAGATTCACTTTAGATATTAAACCTTCATGGAATTAGGGTTTAGAGGTATACGATAACGGTTTAAAGCCCGTTTTGATCTAACGTTGTGAATAATACATTATATGAATAATGTACTTTGTAATAAGGATATGATGATATTGACTTGACATATTGTGATGTTTTCTTGACATATATGAAGACAGAATGGCCATAGATAGGTTGCGTGAGCTCGTCTACTTTAGTTATGTAAGTTACATGACATACTGAGATATTGACAATGCAAGTAATGTAATAAAGCGAAAAATTTCCCCGTATAATTGTGATAATAGTAAAATAGATTTTGCATTTGATGAAAATTCTTGGGTTGTTATAGTCTCCACCCCTTACAGAAATCTCGTCCCGAGATTTAATTTAAAGTTGTAGTGAATAGATGTAAGTACTGGGCATGACTTTAAGTTAGGCTAATCAAGGTTACAAGTTCATGTGTGTGATGCATTTATAATTATGTTATGTACCATAATTATAATTACCTCCTTTCACACTTTTATTTATTTTCCAAGACCACGCCTCTTGATGATAGAAAATAGAATTTCTCCAGATCCTGATAGAACCTGGGTGGATGGAATACGTTGCGACTTGAAGTCAAATTTATGAAACTAACACATTAATATCTGGAAATGTTAAGCATGAGAAGCATTAATTAAAGTTATGTCTTGTAAGGTTTTAAACATGTTTTTATACTTTTTCAAAATGTTACATTTTAGACCCTTGAGTTTGAAAAGTGGCAAAATATACCCTCGGAGTTTGCACTTTTATGACTTTGGTCCTTCAAGTTTAAAAGATATACCAAGTAAACCTTGTACTTTGAAAAGTGACATAATAGACCCCTATAGTTATATCTTTGATAAAATGACATATTCAGCCCTTTTAGTTATAAGTTTCAGAATGTTACGATATATACCTTTTGCATGGATTATAATTACAAAACATGTCCAAATTGCCATGCAAGCTTATTTTAACATTTCAAAAGATATTTATAAGTTATAATAAACTAAAATATGAAGATTTAACGCAACAAAAGTTTAGAATAACGATTCGTTAAGCTAGGAAGCAAAACGGGTCAAATTAGGGTTTCAAAACGTAAACGCGTAGGTTTTAAGTTCAAATTCCTTCATTAATCAATAAAGTGGTTATTTTAACATTAGTTAAGCATGCTAGGATAGATTATAACAATATTTAATCATTATAACATTTAGTTTTAAGAAAAACATAAAATTAGGGTTTCGGGTGTACGGTTTTGGATCAAAATGGAAAATGAGCATGAATTGAGTTATGAAACTTTAACAAGAGTATATTTAGGATCATATGAACATTATAAGGGTGTAGTAGCAGAAGTAGAACATTCAAAACCTGGGTTTGAGCTTCAAGGAGCAAAAATGGTGGAAATGGGTCGTTTCGGGTAGTATTTCCACTCGTACGCCTTGTATCTTGTTCCCGGGGCTTCAAATCTTCAAATCTTTGCTTGAATGATCTTATTAGATGATCCTAGGATCATATGGAGCAGATAAGGTTTGCTTAATTAGGTTATAGAAAGAAGAAGTGGGGGATGAAGATGAATGAAAGGTTTTATGTTCTATTTATAGGCGAATGGTATCTTGGTGACTAAGGGAGCCTTGCAATATGATCTAGGACACTTGGACATGCTATAGGATGAGGTGTTGAAGCTATGTGATGAGTATAATAAGCTAGAAATCAACTAGAAGGTGTTGGAACACCATGTGATGTCGCGGCTAAATAAAGGAGAAAAAGAGACCATGTAAAGTTTTATTAATCAAAAATATTGAAGATATTTGTTGTAGAAGGTGTGTAAGGTGCTTAGAAAGGTGAGGTGCTTGTCATGGAGGTGCTTTTTTGCAAAAAGAAAGCTTAAAATGGGTCAAAATGAAAGAAACTAGGTTTTGGGTTCATTAGGGCTTATTTAGGGTTTTCAAGCTTGTAATTCATGTACATTTGATCAATAATGATGGATTAATGTTTGTAAGGATTGTATTAAGGATTAATAACAAGAATTGATAGGTGGTTCGGGTTTAAAATGGGCGAAAATGAGTAAACGGGTCCAAAGTTCTAATTAGGGCACAATTAGGGCTTCTTGGATTCAATTTGCATATAGTTGAAGTAAAATGATGAAATGATGATTGTATATGATTGATAATGTTGTAAATTAAGTTATTACAACTTATTTGAGTATTGGTTTAGGTTTACAATGGATAAAAACAAAGAAACTAGTCATAGTGTAGTATTTAGCTCGGGTTAGGGTTTTTGACTTTTATATTAGGGTTTTAAGAGTAAAAATGTGTATTAAAGTTTATGAATAGAATAATTAGGGTTTACACATTGTATATTGAGTGTAGTATCTTATACATAAGTGATGGTGAAGAAGTTAGAATGAAATTGGAGGTAAAACGGCTATTTTAGAGATCATGCTTAATGACTTGTACATTGTGCTTTTAAGGACTTATACTTTGACTTAGAGGGAGTGTATATTTCAAATGAGATGTTATATTACTTGTACATATGCTTTAGTAGCTTATAGATTCACTTTAGATATTAAACCTTTATGGAATTAGGGTTTAGAGGTATACGATAACGGTTTAAAGCCCATTTTGATATAACGTTGTGAATAATACATTATAGGAATAATGTACTTTGTAATAAGGATATGATGATATTGACTAGACATATTGTGATGTTTGCTTGACATATATAAAGACAGAATGGCCATAGATAGGTTGCGTGAGCTCGTCTACTTTAGTTATGTAAGTTACATGACATACTGAGATATTGAAAATGCAAGTAATGTAATAAAGCGAAAAATTTCCCCGTATAATTGTGATAATAGTAAAATAGGTTTTGCATTTGATGAAAATTCTTGGGTTGTTATAGTACGAGCTCTAATACTTCAAGGCGTTCGAACTCATTGAGCTCTTCTTGCATTGCTTCGATCCAGCAGGATTGAGTCAAAGCATCTTTATACGTCTTGGGTTAAACATCAGTGAGGAAAGCATTGTAGTAACAGAAAAGAGCTTGCTCATGTAACTGCAGCCTTATGGAAACTGGTTTATCGAGTTCACCAATTATATTTTCAAGTAGGTGATTCTTAGTCCATTTGCTATTGTGTTCAGAAATTTAATGATCCAGATGAACCATTGTATGAATAGAATCCGATGATGAAGATTGATCAAAAAGGATTTCTAGAATTAGGAAACCAAAGTACGGATCATTACCCATATGTGCAACTTCAATATCATGATTGTCTTCTTCAACATCATTAGGAATGGAGGGAGGTTGAGTTTCGGGTGTTGTTTGAGAGTTACTTGGTGATGGTGCATCTTGGTCAACTATTGTTGAGGAAGGTGAACCGGTTGATACATCGGTAACTGGAGTAACAACTTCATCACTTTGAGCAATGACTTCAGGGGCTAGAAGATCAACACTTGGTGGAAGAGTGAGTAATTCATCAAACATCGGTTGCAATAATATATCCTAATCAGTTCTTGAGGGTGGTACAAATGGTGTTGAAGGAGGAGGGTTTGGTACGAGTCCTAAACTGATTGTTACAGGAGTTATTTCATGAAGTGCGGGTCCTAAACTACTGTGTTCAAAAGCCATCGCAGTCAGCTCATCAAAGTCTACATGAATTGTTTCAATGATTCGTCTGGTACGTCAGTTGTAAATTCAAAATGCTTTCTTTATGGGTGCATAACCAATGAAAATACCAATATCAGCTTTCGGTTGTAACTTACCCACGTTCTCACTATCATTTGTCAGATAACAAAGTGCACCAAATACATGCAAAAATGATAAGTCGGGAAGTTTTTCCTGTAAAAGCTCATATGGTGTTTTGCCGTGATGAAGACGTATGATGGAACGATTTTGGGTGTAACATGTGGTAGAAACTGCTTCTGCCCATAAGAATAACAGAGCATTTGCATAAATCAACATTGTGCGGGCAGCTTCAATTAGTGTACGATTACGTATTTCAATGACACCATTTTGCTGTGGAGAGTGAGCAAAAGATGTTTCATGATAGATGCCAATCTTCTCATAATATTCACACAAAGTTTGATTTACAAATTCAGTTCCATTATATGTTTTGATTCTTCGGACAGTAACTTGAAGCCGCACTTAGATCATTTTGAGAAACGTGATTATGAAATCTGGAGCTTCATCTTTTGACCTTAAGAACCTAACCCATGTGAATCGAGAGTAATCATCGACAATAAATATGATGTACTTCTTTCCATTAACACTTGCGACACGCATTGGTTCACAAAGATCCATGTGCAAAAGATAGAGTTTTTCTTGGTTGGTGTCTTCAGATTTAGGTTTGTGGGGTTTCTTCTTGCTTTTACCCATTGCACAAGCAGAACACAAATGGTCCTTTTCAAATTTAAGCTTTTAAGCTTAGGGAGAGCACGAACAAGACCGTGTCTAGCTAAATGGTTAATTACACCAAATTTCAGATAAGACAGACGTCGGTGCCATAGCCAGGACTTAGTCTTTGAGGACTTTGACAAGAGACATATGGGAGAGGACGCCATCATATCTCTAAGAGACATAGTATACAGATTGTTGCCTCGAGAGCCAGTCAATAGATCAATACCTTCTAAATTACGAATGAAGCAGGTGTGTTGGCGAAAAGCAACTTCAAGGTTCGAATGACAAAATTGCCCAACGAAGAATAAGTTGTGTCTAAGTCCTTCTACGTAGTAAACCCTTGATATCGTAACATTCCCAATCTGATAATTGCCATAACCCAATATCTTTGCAACGTGATCATTTCAGAATTTTACAATACCCAAAAACTTATTAACGAAATTGGTGAGCTGAGAGCGATCTCTGGTCATATACTTGGAGCAGCCGGAGTCCAAATACCAGAGAACAATTTGGACGACCTACATTCATCAAGAGAGGAAGATGGAACATCAAAAACTTTAGATCCCCAAGATTGACTAGGTTACTTTTTGTTAGAAGATACAGATTTAGGAATCTTAGATTTGCTAATAGGAACATTATTTTTATATTTCCTAGGTTTCCTTGAGTAAACCAATGTTACAACAAGCTTAGGTGTTTCATTTTCTAGAGCAGGTGGTTTCCTATGGGGTACTTCAGTAGTTGTGGTAATCCTAGTTAAAGGGCACGCATTTTCTACTATAGTGAAGGTCCGTCCAGTAGGTCTCCAGATGTATCTAATATTTATAAACACCTTTCCTATTAGTTTCCAAACTTTTCTCTTTGAACTTTTGTTAACAGATTTAGATTTTTTATGAGCATTCACATTATTGATAAAATCAAGAACACACAAATCATGATTATCAGAAAGCATGCAACCATTACACTTAACACATTTAGTTTAAAATTCGCATTAAGCTTGGAATGCTGCACATGAGCAGTTCCTTTAGGTTGAACAACGCAATCTTTATTTTTGAAACTAGATTTAACTTTTCTAGGGTGGGCTTCTACTTTATTCTTCTAAGTGCTACTTGGTGTTTACCGAATCTTATCTTTCTTTGTATTGCCTGAAGGCTGTGATCCGCTAGCACTAGTAGATGATTTTACTCCTGTAGAAGACAACATAGGTTTGTTAGAAACTAGGTTTGATGTAGAGGTTGTTTTTGTGATTGTGTTTCCTGAGGATGTGACGGGCTCAGTGAATCTAACTCTTTTGTCCTTGTTCTTTGGGGTCACAACCACTATTTTTCCATCAGTATTGTTGACACTAGGGCAGGTTTTACTGATGTTTGTAAGCAACTCCTGAACTAGTTTAGCATACCTACAGGCAGATTCTAAGGATTGATCTAGTGGATATTTTGATTTAACATGTTC
Source organism: Tanacetum coccineum (assembly GCA_026074375.1). NCBI lineage: Eukaryota > Viridiplantae > Streptophyta > Magnoliopsida > Asterales > Asteraceae > Tanacetum > Tanacetum coccineum. Next base: position 56,533 of record BQNB010017838.1, read on the forward strand.
AACTAGATCCCTAAGAACGGTAGCTTCTTCCTGAGTGTGCTTAATATAGGCAGAGTGAGCTGTCTGTTTATTCAACAATTTAGGGGTTATTGGTTCCACATCAATCTTAAGCATTTCTGGATCACTAGGGTGTTTTGTAACGTCATTATCAACTAGAGCTTTTCCTTTAAGTTTCCTTAAATCATCCTTGAGAGCTGTAATTACCAAAACTTTTTCCTGAAGACTAGCATTTAAATCAGAAATTTCCACAGACTTTAGATTGACTTGATTAATTAAATCATCACATTGTTCTTTTGATCGAATACGTGCTGGTTTAATCGAGTCATAAAGTTGCTTATAGGTCTGTTTCAAATGCTCATTCTCAGCAATAAGCTTTGTCACCCTATGATCCAATTCAATATTTATAGTTTCAATCTCTTCTAAGTCCTTTTTAATCTTATCCTCATTCTGTTTTCCACTTAGAGATTTAATTCTCTCTTTTAACTTCTTTATGATTGTGTCTTTCTCTTGGGACTGAGATTTCAATTCATTTAATTTAAACAATTGATCAAAACTTAGAGCACTTTGATTTGAAACAGAATTATCCCTTTGAAAAATTTCTTGATTAAGTTGAGAATCGACTTCTAAAGAGATGCAATGTTTTTCAAGAGTGGTGAAACTTTTAAATAGTTTATCATAAATCTCTTTGTCAATGAAATCTGTTTGAAGCTCAGCCTCAAGTTTGATACACTTTTCACATTCATGCACATTTACAGAAGCAATATCAGCAAAAGTATTCATAATTACATTCACAATATCTTTGTTAATGACTTGTTCCAAGAGTCGTTTGTTTTTGTTCAAAACTTGATTCATTTTAACGTCAAATGTTTTTTTACTCTAAATGATGTTGTTCCACAGCCTATTCTATTTGATGAAAGACATTTTAGACTTCAGAAAGTTCATCAACCAAATATTGATTGAATATGTTAAATAAGTCCTTCAGAGCCTTTACAAATGGAATTATTTCATCCCTAAAACAAGCTTTTGTATAATCAAACCCCCATGAACCCTCAGTGATAGCTGTGGGTGTGGTTCTTTCTTTGACTACCAAATCAAAACCAGCAAGATGGTGTTTAAGTTTCTTCAAACTCGTATTAACCATGCTGACTTTAGGAAGTTCTTTTGGAACCTCAACATTGGTGGGTCTACTAGAAATAGTGGGTTTTGTAGAATTCACAGAATTCTGAGACCAAAAGGCTTGTTCAACAGATAATTCAGTTTGTGGAATAAATCATTTTTCAAAATCTTAAGAAAGTTGATTAAGAACAACATAATCGTCTGGTGTGGTATTAACTTTCTTTTCTAACATTATAGGATCCTTTTGTTTTAAAAGCATTTTTGAACGACTCTCTTCAGCAAGCATTAAGGTCTCTTCAGAGTCTGGAATCATAATGGGATTACTTTTTTCAATAATATCACCAACATACAGCTTCGGTTCCAACTGCTAAGCTTTCTTCAGATAGAAAGGCTTTTGAAAACCTAGAGCTTGTTTAGTGGTATGATCATAGAAAAACTGAGGTTTCGTCAACATGTGAACACTTTGTGCGGATTGATCTCTTTTAAAAACAATATTATCAAGCTGTTTAATCCTCTTTTCTAAAGCAATCTCTCTATCTATGTTCCTAGATTCTTCTTTCTTAAAATCTTCTTTGAGAAGAGAAACTGTTTGCATTAAAAAAAAATCTTTTAAATGTTCAGAAAGAGTTTGTTTAAGACGATCAATCTCTACAGACTGTGCACATGAATCTGAAACGTTATCATTACTTCATAAATCAACATTTTGTCCTTCATTCAACACTTTAACTTGTTCCTTATATCTTTCAAGCTCAGCATTTAACGTATCATTGACACTTTTATTTTCAAGATTTATCTTGGTACAATTAGCAACTTGGGTTCTCAGTTGTTCAATCACAGATAATATTAGTGCATCTTGTTGTGCAGAAGAGTTAAAATTCTGAACGACTTGCTATTGTGATTTAATCAGATACTGAGAATAAAGAATGATATTGCTATCAATGGTTATTTCAGTCTCTGAATGGTTCACAACATTCGACTATTCAGCAGACTACATCACCTGCACAACTTGATTAATCATATTATTATTCACATTATCATGATTGTGTACCTCAAAAAGAGCATCTGGTCCATAATGAGATAAATTCGCCATGAGAGAAACTTTGGCAGAATTGAGTTCATTACAGTCAGAGTCATATGCATCCAGATCATCAGCTTGATAAGCAGCATTGTGAGTGATGACAGTCTTAGTGGCTTGAGCTTCTGGAATTCCTGGATCTGCCAAAAATGCAAGTTCCTCCTCATGTAGAATTTGTCCACTTGCTTGAGCTTGAACCAATAACACTTTATCTTTAAACCATGAATCAACCTGTTTCCTTCTTGGTTTAGTGCATTGTTTGGACATGTGTCCTTCCCCTTTGCAGTTGTAATACGTAACAATATTTTGTTTCCTCGAGTTACTCCCACTTGCTCCTAGAGTGAAAGTTCTTGTAGTACCCACAACATAAGAAATTTGCCTCCCCTATATTGGTTATACGGTTACTCTTCCATCATTAATAGTGGCTTGTTGCCTTGGGTTTGATGAATTCCTCAGCTGTTTATTGATAGTAGGATAGCGAGAAGTGACTACAGCAGACAAGAATGACAATACATGATTGATGACATTAAATGGATCATCACCATGCTTGAAAACTGGTCTAGTTAGACCGGAGTCAAATTGGGAAAATTCAAATTGTTGGTTGACTGTGGGAGCGTATTCTATTTGAGGAATAGATGATGATGGAGAGAAAACGTTGTGGTGAACTGAGGTTTGATAATTGTTGGGGGAATAAGTGATTGAATGAGGTGTTGGTTATTGATTGATTGAGTATTGTTGAGATTCAAAATGTGATCCATACTGTGAAGATTGATAAGGTAAGACAAATTGTTGATGTTGAGAGTTCAGGTAAGAGTGTTGATGAGATTGATAAGGAGAATATGTCATTTGGTGAGATGCAACTAAAGTAAGAGGATCAGAGTTGCATTCATGCATCAATCGAACTTCATTTGCATGTCGTTCATGTTGTTCCAAGTAAGCATGATTCTGATCAACATTAGTAGTATGAAAATCTTTGACCAACTTAACATCAGTAACAAATTTGCTCCATTCAGCAGGAGGAGTATTCAAAAACTTGGTATTGACTTGAAATTGCTCCAGTTGCATCTTGTAAATATTCATATCATTGAGTAGCAGAGTAAATCTTAAGTAGTACTCGTGTAATGACTCTCCTTTCTTGTATGTAAACTTATCAAATTCATCATACAGCTTACATTCTCGTTCTTGCTTCGTTAACGATGTTCCTTGCATGAGCAGTTTGATTTTCTCCCAAATATCATTGGCTACACGATATTGACTAACAAGAGCATAAATTTCAGTTAGAAGGCCTTGTAGAATGATGTTTATTGCTTTGATGTCACAACCAGCTTGAATGGTTTTTGCGGGAGTTAATTTAATATATTCCTTTGGTCTGGTTACACCATCTACTGTAATTGTTGGCCAAACAAGTGGACCTTTTTCAACAGAAGCAAGAATCATTCTACCATGAGGTCTATTCATCATATAAAGTTCCATTATGCTTTTCCACGAGTCATACAAGGGGTTTTCAAGCATCGGTGGTTTGTTGTCACCACCTGAGAGAAGTGACTTATCAGCAGGGGTCGTCATTAATAAAGTGGTATAAAAAAAGATTACTGATCGATCGAGCGGTGATAGAAAGTAATTGTGTTTGAGGGTATTGACTTTTGTGTTTTAATTCATGAAATTACACGGAATTTTACAATTCTTGACAAAACTGGGAAAACAAGTGAGTGTTTCATGGGATTTTACAAGTCAAAGAAATAAACCGTATAATGTAGATTAAGCAATTTGAGTTTTAAGTTTATGTTGCAAATTTGGTTGATTAAGCCAATTGCGGATTCAGGTTCTACTAAAAACTAAAAATTCGTGTCCTTAAGAAAGCTGCAAATTTGTGTCCTTAAGAAAGCTGTAAATTCGTGTCCTTAAGAAAAACTGCAAATTCGTGTCCTTAAGAAAAACTACAAATTCGTGTCCTTAAGAAAAACTGCAAATTCGTGTCCGTAAGAAAACTGTAGGTCCAAAGTCTTAGATCTGATTAGCCTTTTGTAAGCCAATAACTAACTTGAATAAATCCAAATTAACTATATGAGAGACTATGACTATGAATACTATGTGCTAATGCAGAATTTTAACACAAGTACTAAGAAGAACAATTGTAAACTAACTTTGTATATTGCTATTGATTTCTATTAGAATACTATTTCAATCTCATTCTAAACATTGTGCCGTATGGTTCCTTTTATACACCAAGGAAACCCTAATGGGCTTTACAAACGTGTGAAATGATAATACATATCCTTTCTTAAGATATCTCCTAAGATATCTCTAAGATAACTATTACTATTCTGTTACATAAACAGACTTAACTAAAACATACTTAACTAAATATGACCAGTACTAACTATAGTACTGCTACTCTACCAGTACTAACTTTAGTACGGCCAGACTTAACTAAGTACTGCCAGTATTAATCTTAATACTGCCAGAACTAACTAAGACTACCAGACTTAACTATTATACTACCAGTATTAAGTCTTTTACAATCTATTTCCCAACAATCCTCCCCTAACTTGATCTTCACTTGTGAACTTCAAGTTTCTTCAAATGTCTTCAATTTGAGCTTCCTGAGGATGTTGTAAATAAAACTCTTCAAATTATTCTTGATCTGCAATTCTTCAAATCATCTCTTTTTTATCTTTGCAGCAACTATTCTTCAAAGCTTTTCAGCAACCCTTCATATCAGCAACATTGACTATATGTACATCAAATCATATGGTTTCAGACTATTCTCATCACTTCCAGGTGTGTTAACTCCTGTGAGAGGTGAATCATTGAAACTTTAAATGGATTTGATGTCTCTTTACCAGTTAGCCATTTACTCTGGAGTAGTCAGTCCTTTGGCCACCAGAAAGGTGCATGTCCATGGTCGACTGAAAACCATTTCAACTCTCAGTACATGAAACATTGGTGAGTTGAATACCATATGGTTTTTGGCAAACCATTACAGCCATAAACGGATTTGATATTCCTTTACCTGTAGCCATTTGCTCAGGGCTAGTCAATCCTTTGGCACCTAGACAAGGTAAATTCCATGGTGGATTGATGACCATGTCAACTCTTTGTACATTAAACTTGGTGAGATGATGTACCATCCACTTTTTGGTAAAGTGTCAACCATCTAATATGGATTTGCAATTTGTCTTTACCATGAGCCATAACCTCATGGACTAGTTATGGTTTTTCTACAGCCTTTACCATAAACCATAAACTTGTGGGCTAGCCAACTCTTTACTAATCAGATATGGTGAGTTGATAACCATACAATTTTTGGCAAATTATCAGCCATCAATGGATTTGAGAAGTCTTTACCAAGAGCCGTTTGCTTTGGACTAGCCAGTCCTTATGTCTGTTAGACATGGTGGACTGATAACCTTTTGTTGTGTTAGTGCATAGCACCTCCACCAAGTGTTATTCTTCTCATCTCCATCCTAGATTTCTAACTCATCAACCTTCACTACTTCCTAATGCCAGCTTGCTTTTCCATCATTTTCAACATTTTGTTTTGCCAATCCTCCTTATCTCGGTTTTTTCCTCCTTGAAGTTACTTATCTAACATTGCTTTGTACACCTCCAGCTAGTTAAAGGATATTTTCTTTCAACTAGCATGTATATATCCATTGACTCCAAGTTCAAATAGTGTACTCTGCAAGTATCATAATCTCTCCAAACTTATGAATCCTTTGTATGACCTATATAACTCCAAATAAGATCTGTATACTAAGGGTTCCTCAAATTAGTCTTTAAATGTTCCAGTACCTTCTCAGCTCATTCCTTCTGGTCCCATTCATACCATATCTATCATGACAATCCTTTTATTTAATTCGTATGTTCATCCTATTATGTCCTTTAGCATAGCTCCAAAATTTTTGTAATACTTTATCAGTTCCCATCTTCCCAAAACAATTTGGTCACACCTTTCTCTCCTTGCTTGTGATCTATATAAGTAGCATATACTAGGTGTATTTAATAGCTTCAGGAATTTATGATTAATGGAAATTTTTATTTTAGTAATGAGCAGGAATCATCTTGTTCACGAGCTTCATCTGAAAATTTTAGGATAATCCTATCAGTCTTTTTAGATTGTACTCCTTTCCTAGCTATTGTTTCCTCCACTTTCCAGTCTTTCTTGGTGTTAGACTCATCATTCTTTTGCTTACATCACTCTTTAGTCTTTTTGAAGTCTTTGTTTGAAGTGTCTTCACCAATCTTTCAGCATATATTTGTAGCTTCAATAATTTAATTGGTTGCAAAGATTCAACCTGCTTCACCAGCTTATCAAATTCTTCTTTTACTTCTTTAAAACTTAAATTCTTCAACTGAGACAGCTTCCATGTCCCCTGATTCTTCAAGTAATTCATCCTATATGTTCTCAGCTGTGATTGGGTCATGGGCTTATTTCTTTTAGCTCTTGCTCTTTCCTCTGCAAAGTGTTTCTTCCTTTGATTTACTAGTTCAACCATCTTCTTTGCAAAGTCTTCTCCTTGTAAGCCACTTCCTAGTACACTCTTTGACAACTCTGTATTAGCTTTCATATCTTTGCTCTAATAAGATCCCAATATTCCATCAGTGTAATGCGGAGCTTCAATTGAGTCTTGAGCATGCCTTCTTTTCTTTGTTGCCTCATTTAATTCTTTCTTCTTCTTGCAATTCTTTGTGCTAAGAGAAGAATCAAGTGTACTTGTTTAGCTCTTTTTTTCTCCAAAGTATCCAATTTGATAGCTTACAGCAAGACTAGCTTCCTTTGTAGAAGTTGTCCTTAGTCTTCTTGGAGCTTCTTCAATGTCATAGGAGCTTTTTCCTTCTTCTTTGGCCTTTATCAGGGGAAGGGATGGACTTTTTAATACTGTCAGTACTAACTTGTCCACTAACAGTACTAACTTGTTCACTAACAGTACTAACTTTAATACTGCCAGTATTAACTCCTTCAGTATTAACTTCTTCTTGAAAATCCAAGCTAGTAACAACCTTCTTTCCCTTAGTCTCTTTCCTTCTCTTATACCTCCTTCCCTTATCTATTGACTTTGGCTTTTGAGAAGCAACCCTGAAGAGAGTTTTAGCTGCTTTTAATGTAGTAGGACTTATGTCTTCAACTTGTTCCTCCCCTGAAGCATTGACAGTAGTCTTAGAAGGAGTAACCAGCCCTTGTACCAAAGAAACTAGAGGATCATCTTGACTTTTCCTCCCCTGAGCCTCAGGTTCTTCCTCTTCAGAGTCTGATAAGACCACATTTCTTCTTTTCAAAACACCTTCCAGGTTCTTCACTTTTTTTACCAACTTCACAATAACACTCCCCATTGTCAGCTTGGTTTGCTTGAGATCCTTTTCCAGACTATCAATTTTTGTCATTAATTGAGGAACTACTTTAAGCAAATCATCCACAGTCATCTGTCCTTGGGCATGCTCTTGTGGGGGTGAGAAGTGTTGGTGTGCAGGAGATGGTTCCTCAAATGTGTGCTCCAAAGGTTCAGGGTCAGTTTCAGGGATAGGTGTAGGTGTACTTGTAGGGATAGGAGATAGGAGTAGTTATAGGTGGTGGAGATTGTTCTGGTGGTAAAGATGTAGATGGTACTGGAATTGTGGATGATGATGGTTGAGATTGAGCCACATCAGGATGTTCTTGACCTGCACTTGGATTAGTAGTAGCAACAAGCAGCATAGCAGGCAACAAAGGTCTTGGTGCCCCTCTAAAACCCCTTTTCATATTCCCAAAAATCTTTTTGGTCAGAGTCACAGCTAGATAAGGGTGTTTGTTTTCCATTTGAATATCCAAAATCAGTTGCGGAAAATGAGGATACATCAAAAACTTTGTTTTGCTTTTCAAGTTTGCCACCATGCCATCAAAAATTAGTTTTGAAAAATTATAAACTCTGCCAGTGGAAAGACAAATCAAAGCAGTAGCAATATTGCTACCAAATTGATCCCATCCACCACTTTTAGAGCTTATACAATGCAAAAGATGGTGGACTAAAAACCTCTATTGGGGTGTGAAAAAGCTTTTCTAAAAGGTGAAAGATTCGTCAGTAAGATACCCCATATGTCCCATCCCCTCAAAAATCTCATTATTTGGCAACATTGTAATCCCTGAAGCATCTGCTAATTGAAGCTTATTTCTAATAGATGCCTCAGTGATTGTATATACAATGGTATCAATAGTTTCCTGTAATTCTAGAGTCCCATCAGCAAAAGTGTTGGCAGTAGCAGTCTGCCAAAACTGTTTGACTAGAGAATCATAGATAGTAGGATTAGTAGTTAAAGCATACCTGAGGTTGGAACCGCGTAGAAAATCCACTATCTCTGCAAACCCTGCACTTTCATCAGGCTTGCGCAAAAATCCCACTTGATTGTGTTTGTCACAATATTTTAATTGGGCCATTATTTGAAAGTATCAATAAAAGGTATGGGTGTGTATTTGGGTTTAGATGCGAGTGAGGTTGTAGATGCTGGTAACAAGACAATTGATGATATTCGTTATAAAAATAAAGAAGATTTTTACTTTGCGGAGAGGAGATAGAAATAAAAAGATAAGTATGAAAGAGAAATCAAACTTTATCTATATATAGCTTCTCTGTTAACGACAATAGCGCTGCAAAAATCTGTAACAGTAACATTTAAACAGTGTTTAAATAGAGAAAGTCAATTTTCCCGCAACCAGCATTAACAATAACCTACCAGTATTAAAATTTACACTACCAAACTTAACTTTGGTCAACCAGAATTAATTACGTTACAACCTGAATTAACTCTTTTTCAACCAGAATTAAGTATTTATTGAAGACTTACAAAACAAAGACCTTATCACACCTGCTTTACATCAGTAAATCCATGTTATTCCTGCAAGAATTAATCTAAAACAAAGAAAAACATGTTGCAGAAGTTTGTATAGACAGCATTAACTTTAATTAACTACCCGAATTATTACTACTTAACTACCAGAATTGATACTACTTAACTGCCAGTTTTTAGTTAACCTTACTATCAGACTTATACAAACTATACAATTTAGCCTCCCCTTAAATGTAGCTATGTGTTTATCATTCCAATACTAACCACTAAGTAATTAAACCGTGGTCCATCAAAAGGTTTAGTCAATAGGTCAGCTACATTTAAGTCTATGTGAATTTTCTCCACACTAAGGAGCTTCTTCGCATAATAATCTCTTATAAAATGGTGGCATATGTCGATGTGCTTTGTCTTGGAATGATACACTGGGTTCTTCACAATGCAGATTGTGCTTTCATTATTAATGTGGATTTTGGTGTTCATGAAATTGAAACCATAGTCCAGTAGTTGATTTTGAACCCACAATACTTGTCCACAGCAATTTACAGCAGCTACATATTCAGCTTCAGTTGTAGAAGTAGCCACTATGGTTTGTTTCTTGCATTGCCATGAGATAAGTCTTTGTCCAAGAAATTGACAACCACCTGTTGTGGATTTCCTGTCAAGGTTGGACCCACCATAATCACTGTTAGAGAATGCTTCCAGGTCAAAAGGTGACTCTGTAGGATACCATAAGCCCAAATGTGGTTTGCCCTTAAGGTACATAAAGATTCTCTTCACAGCATTGATATGTGACGTCTTGGGAGTGACCTAAAAATTGTTAGCCTCAAAATAATGTGTCGAACAATGGAAGTTCGTTCATAACTATATTAAGTCTCAGTCATTAAATAATTATACGTTGTAATAGGCTACACAAACCCTAAAATGTAATTAAAATGTGATCTAAAAGACTCAAAGTGCTATTCATACTGCATACATTATATCAGGCCTAGAGGTAGTTAAATACATGAGAGAACCTATCATGGATCAGTATAAGTGTACATCCATTTCATCACCTTCCTTATCTTTTGTCAATGCCATCTTGCTCTCCATTGGGGTTATTGCAGTTTTCACACTTGCATGGTTAAACTTTTTCAGCATGTCTGCAACATACTTGTCTTAAGAGATCAAAATTCCATCTATCTTTTGCTTGACTTGCAATCCAAGGAAGAATATGAGTTCACCCATATAACTCATTTGAAATATGCCTTTTATCAAGGCCTCAAATTCATCACACCAAGACTTTCTAGTAGAGCCAAAAATGATATCATCTACATACACTTAAACTAGCATGATATCCTTCTTGTCCTTCTTAATGAATAAAGTCTTGTCTATGGTACCCCTCATGTATCCATGCTTCTCTAGAAATGTTGATAGAAATTGATACTCCCAAATACGTATATATATAATATATAGTATAATAGGATATAATCAATAATAGTATAGTAAGTATTTTCCGTCGGG